>CAVNYN010278601.1:0-75693 GCA_963692815.1 Nyctanthes arbor-tristis
TTTTCTCCTTCCCTAGGCCATTTTGGACGAATTTTGGGGTCGGGAGAGAAAAGAGAAATGGTTTGGGAGTTCTTGGAAAACAATGAAACCCTTAGCCCCTATATATAATAGTTAGGATTTAGCTAATTTTAATAACTTTTGAGTTCCGCCAATCACATCATGACAAGTGGCGCCAATCACATCATAACAAGTGGCGCAAATCACCTCATGACAAGTGGGCGATGTGGCACCGCACACTTGTCGGGAAATTACCCAAGAAGTCCTTTCCCTTGTATTATCTCTCAATCAAGTTCACGCTCTTTAGTTCATGTCAATTTAGTCATTATACTTTAGTTTATGTCAATTATCAACCAAGATCTTTCTTTAGCGTCAATTCAATAACAATATTTTAATCTTCAAGAAATCTTACAATAATATTCAAGTAATTCTTTCAAAACAATAATTTCGTTGCTTACCTTAATTTGTAGAAATTTTCGGGATGTTACATTGCTGAAGTCCTTCATACTGAATTGTTGGACCAACCATGCTTCCGCGGCAGATTACATTCCTACATTGTTTCTGACAAGTAATGTTTTATCTGCACATAAAGTACTAGAAAAACTATCATTCTTTTTCGTATAGATGCAGGGTTAATTGATGTTCGGATCAAAACCATATGTTTTAATCACTTCATCGAATCTTTTGTTCCATGACATGGATGCTTGCTTAAATGCATAAATGGACCTATTCAATTTGTAGAATTTTTATTTCTGTCCCTGGAGCAATGAATTCGTCTGATTGCATCATACAGATACATCAAGCTATCCATTCAAGAACGCGGTCTTAACATCCACTTTCCAAATCTCATAATTGAAATAAGCCATAATGGATAAGAGATTCTGAATATATTCGAGCCTAGCCACTGGAGAAAAGGTCTCATCATTATAGATGCTTTCCCTATAGCTACTAATCCCATTTTGAAGGCTTCATTCTTCCCATCCATTCCTCGGTTTCTCTTGTAGATTTCTCGCACCTTATGGGTTTTATCCCTTCAAGTGCATCTACAAGCTCCTAGACCTAATTGGAATACTTAGATTCTATTTTAGATATCATTAGTATCTTCCAAGACTCTACATTCATATCCTCCATCGCTTCCCTGAACGTTTATCGGATCATCTTCTTATTCTGTGGAGATCACCATATAGGATTCTACCACTAACAAGTACCTTGTGGTTTTCTGATGATCCTCTAACTACGTTTAAGCAGTGCAGACTCTTCAACCCTCTTGATTGGTCTGTGCATTTTCAACTCTAGCATCTGCCACCAGATTGTTTTTCTCACTATCCACTCTGTTAGTAGATTGAGGTAGATCATCTTTTCTCCCACTCAAATCATACATCAATGGATACTACCAATAGAATATCCAGGGATCTAAGATTATTTTCCAAGCTAGATGACTTAGGACTAAATTCCCTCATCTCTTCCAGCATAATCTTTCGATTTTTACTCCATGTCTCCTATATACTTCTCTTTTAAGAAAGTTGCATTTGTTGAAAAAAAATAGTTTCTCTTCTTGAGAATTATAGAAGCAATTTTCTCTTATCCCTTTAGGGAGGAATGATAGTATAGAGAATATGACAAGATTTGTAACGTGTTCAACGAGATTCTATTTTCTTCCGCTTGATACAACATCTTTATGGTAATACCCAGATGTGTCTGGATAGGATCCGATCCCATGTCCTGATAAGTTCTCCAAGAACTCACTAGATAAGTATTTACCACTTTGATCAGATCAAAGTGTTTTAATACTTTTAATCAGATGTTTCTCAACCATAGCCCGAAAATCCATTTCATCAAATATTTCAGACTTTCGAGTCATTAGGTAAAGTAGTCATTTTTTGAGTAACCATTCGTCAAAATACGAGATTCTCATGACTATTTCGCATTAGTGTGTTCATAGGATCACAATCAGCGTAAGGCACTAATTTGAAGACTTTTTTGATTCTATGACTTCTTTGGTCATTTCACCTTCCAAACAAGATTCACCAGTTGGCATAGACTCGACCTCTAAACAATTTTGTGGTTCGTCCTCGACCAATCATTCGAATCCTATTCATGATACTATGTCCAAGTCTAAGATCCCAAATATATGTCTCATTAGTTTGGAGATAACTTTGTTTGTAAGCAATTATATAGTGACCTTCATTTGACAATAGATTTTGATGGAAAAAGTCTTATCACTATCAAAATGTAACTAAACATGTCTCATTGCTTTCGCTGAAATAACCGCTATTTTGTGTGTAGAAAAAAATTCTCCTGATGAGTTTTTCTGTCCTCTTGATAAACTTATGAATCCCAATGCATACTTATTTAATAATCTCAAATTATACTACTCAGGAATTAGTGCAATTTGTTATTAAATAATAACTCAGATAAGAAAGATTTCTTTGTACCTGCCTTTAGGGCTATATACAATCTTTCGTTTAATATCTCATGACCACAACCAGAGTACTTGCCTTTAGGGCTCTCTATCTACATCGGTCATTTTCCAGCCAGACAAACAACTTGCTCTTATTTTTTCATTTACCCGAAGGCTCAAGATAAGAGGTACCATCTTTAGCTAACCAAAGTATGCACACCTTTATGTTTTAGATTTATTTATACTTTAATGAAAATATTCTAAAAAAATATACGTGATTCGTGTCATAATACTCAAATATTTCATAAAGGTCCAGGATTACCATGCAAGTAGAACAATCTATGTTTTAATCCTCCTTTATTACTTTAGTGTGGGCTATTAGTAGAAAGCACAAACTTAAGCTTTCAGCATAAATACTGCGCTTCCAGTTAAATAGTTTTCTTACCAAGCGTGATTGCATTCAGTATCAAAACGAAATTGAGACAATGTGTAAAGACCAAATAGAAGCAGATAAACAATATAAAAGAGAAATAATTAAAATTTAGTACATGATCCATGAATGCATGTTTAGTACCCATTAAACTATAAAAGCACAACGATGACTTAATTCTAACTAATTAACTGTCAATGGTTTTGGTATGGTCACAACAATTATTGATTAAGTTGGGATTTTCTCCCACTTAGTTTTTCCGTTAATCCGACACTAATTGTCTTAACCAAAACCCACATCGCTTCCTTTGGTCTCCAACTTTAAGAATTAGAGCTTCTTTAGAAGGTTAACTAGTAAAGTGACGTAAGTGTATAACCTCCGTCTAGATCTACAAATACTTAGATTTTGAAATATTGTCATCTTTAGAATGATCAAAAATTTCAAAATCCTATTTGTGCAAATATTCCCCTAAGTAATCCGATACCGAGATCAAGATTATCAAGTCCTCCTTTAGGAAGTCCGTCAATAAGGCCGGCACGAGACTTGACATCCTATTCTTAAAACAGATTGACAGGAGGAGACAGTAGGTTCAGAACCCTCTCCCACTTAATATTTTACAATAATGAGTTCATAACTTTTTAAATAATTACCAACTATTTACTTAATCAAATTAATCAAATACTCTAATCATTTATGGCTTCCTTATCTAATAAAATCAAATCAAATCTGATAAAGGCGTACCAATAAATGCATGAACATATAGAATCCCTAGAGCGATGCTAATAATTCAAATCTACATGAATAATGTATGACAATTATTCAATCAAGGCATTCATCAAGCAATAAATAAATTAAAACTATAAAACAATTATTTATGGCCAGACTCTAAAGATAAAATAAATTACAACATTAGGTTCAAGCCCAAATAATTTAATCTCCATTATCTTTAGTCCTTGGTTTTGTTGAGCCCCACTGTGCCTGATTAATGATCTGCAAGTCTGCATCGAATGTAATTCGGAAACTCACTTCATGGTCTAGAGTTCAAAACTCACGTGAGGAAATGTGGTGCTAAGGTAAATAATTCTTCTAATTGAAATATTAACTTGCCATAATATTTTCATCCATTTGACTGAGTCAAAATAAAATATTAATTAGTCAATTAATTATATATTTGATCTATTGGTCTGAATCCAAACAAATAATTAAATTGAGCCCAAATAATTAATTCTAGGTAAAATTAGAATTTTAATCTATTAGACCGAGTCTAAATAAAATTTCATTTTTAGACCTATTAATTTATTGCTCATCTTTAAATTAGAAATATCATTCAATTTATTTAGAATCTAATTCAAGACTTAGGACTAAAAGCCCATAAAAATTGATCTAATTAAAATTATGGGAAAATTAGCAAAAAAAAAAATGTAAAATATTTCAAGTTTTGAAAAATACGATGAAATCTTGAAATGAGCTAAACACTACAGTTTTTACGGCAAAAATCATTATGGTGTAATCTCCCTAATACCTCTCTCCTTCTCTTTCCTGTCTCCAAGTGTTCCCTCCTTCTTTTTAAAATTTTTCTTTTTCTATTAACATTTTTCTTTTTTTATTTTTTCAAGAAATTTTAACTAGTGTTTTGTTATCATTACCACGTCTACGTTACTATTTAAATATACTTTTCTATATATATATATATTTTTTATATATGTGATGACTCTTTGTAAAATGTAACTTTTATATTGTTTTATATATGGTTTTTATTGTATTATCATTATTATTAATTTCTTTTCTTCTTTTGACAAATGTATTATTAATTTCAACATACGTGGTTTAAATCTTTCGTGACTTTCTAATTAATTGATTTTTCTATTTATGTAACTTTTGTGATTAAATTTGACTTTTTAATCTAAAAACAAAATATATATTTTGGCTAAGTCACCGACAGTTAGTTGAAACACAAAAGTATGGTGGCTAAGTCTTCATAACAATATATTTTGGCTAAATCTCGCTTGACCAATAGAGACAGGATTTCTCAAAGGGGGATCTTGCCTTAAGTAAAGTGGATTTGCAACTTAAGTTCAGCGGATCTGACTCCTGGGTAAAATATCACACATAGAAGTAAAAAAGTCACAATTTTATGTGACTTTCAAAAAGTTACATATAGGAAAAATATTACATATAGAAATAAAAATCACAATTTAAAAGTCACTTTTATATGACTTTTTAATTAAAAAAATGTGACTTTTAAAAGTCACCTATAGAAAAAATATCATACATAAAAGTAAAAAAGTCACATTTTATGTGACCTTTTTTAATTAAAAAATGTGACTTTTAAAAAGTCACGTATAAAAAAAGGTCATTGTGATAGTCTCGATCCTACATCTCTTGAGTAGAGAAAGTGAAACCAGTTTATATGTCAAGAGACCCACTGCAACTGATATTAGCCTTTTTGGGTAGAACCCAAGAGCAAAACTGTGTAGGCTAGGCCCAAAGTGGATAATATCATGTCAAAAGTGGAGTGAGTTGTTAGAGATGGTATCAGAGCATAGTCCAACCAGAAGTGTGGCCAATGAGAACGTTGGGCTCCATTAGGTGGGGTGATTGTGATAGCCTAAATCCTACATCGCTTGGTTAGAGAAAGTGAGAACAGTTTATATGCCAAGAAACTAACTTCAACTGACATAAGACCTTTTAGGTAGAATCTAAGAGCAAAACCGTAAAAGCTAGGCTCAAAATGGACAATATCATGTCAAAAGTAAAGCGTGTTGTTATAGTCATACAAAGAAGTAAAAAGTCACAATTTTATGTGACTTTTTAATTAAAAAATGTGATTTTTAAAAAGTCATATATACAAAAAAATATCATCATAAAAGTAAAAAATTCACATTTTATGTGTCTTTTTTTAATTAAAAAAAGTGACTTTTAAAAAGTCACGTATAAGAAAAATGTCGTACAGAGAAGTAAAAAGTCACAATTTTATGTGACTTTTTAATTAAAAAATATGATTTTTTAATTAAAAATATGACTTTTAAAAAATCACGTATAAGAAAAATATTACACATAGAAATAAAAAGTCACGTTTATATGACTTTTTAATTAAAAAAATGAGACTTTTAAAAAGTGGCGTACAGGAAAAGTATCATACAAAAAATAAAAAATTACACTTTTTAATTAAAAAAATATGACTTTTAAGAAGTCACGTATAAGAAAAATGCCATACAAATAAGTAAAAAGTCATAATATGTGACTCTTTAATTAAAAATATCGAATGTAACTTTTAAAAAGTCACGTATAGCAAAAAGATCCCATATAGAAGTAAAAAATCACATAAAAGTCACATTTCAAAAGGTCGTGTATAAGAAAAATATCACACAATGTAGTAAAACTTCCATTTTAAAATCCACAAAAATGTGACTTTTTAATTAAGGAAATGTCACTTTTAAAAAGTCATATTTTTAATTGAAAAAAAATCACATTTTAAAAAGTCACATTTTTATGTGACTTTTTAATTAAAAAAAGTGACTTTTAAAAGATCAAATATAATAAAAATATCATATATAAAAGTAAAAAGTCACATTTAAAAAAGTCATGTATAAGACCGCATTTATTTGACTTTTTGATTAAAAAATATGACTTTTAAAAAATCAATATAAGACCACATAATTAATAATTACATTAATTAGTTAACACACATAATTAATAAATATTAGGCCACCTCCCAAATGGAAAAAGTAACATCGCTTAATAGGTATTTTCAATTTCCACAAAATAATATCACCGTCATTTTACGTTCATTTGCAAGAAGATGGCCTGTGTACGTATTTTTCTAAATGTTTCTTATTTTCAAATGTATTTGTCTAAAGATCTCTTAAATTACATGCTAAAATCAAAATTTTAATCTTAACACTTAAGCCCACAAGAATTGTTTTAACAAATTTCAAGCCCGAATATAGTCATTGATCTAGATATAAATACAAAAGAACAAATCCAAGAAGAACTAGGGCCTAAATTAAGCCCTAATTACTAATGTCACAAAGAGCACCATATTCATGGAACATCAGAAACCCTAGCATCATCAACCTTTGAGTGTTAAACACCAGCCGCAACCGCCATTGCTGGAAACCGGTGACGGCAGAGCGCGCCACACAGGGAACAGCCATGGCTGCCGCTGCAAGAACCTGCAATGCCTGAAGGCACTGCCGTTGCGCTGCGCAAACTGCAGCAACGCAAGTTGCTACTTCGCTCAACAGTAGGCCGCACCTCTGCGGCGCTGCTGCTTCTCGCGGCAAGGGCTGCACAGCAACAAATCTCTGTCGATTGGCCGTGCGATCTGCAACGCCTCACAGGGCTGCTCAGGTAGTCGGCTGCTGCGGCCAGGCCGCGAGACCTGCTGTTGCGGCCAGACCGCGTGACCTGTAGCAGCCATGGCTGCTGCTGTGAGCGGCCGGTGTGCACAGCAGCCCTTGATGATCTGATTTGTGCTGATATACTTTGTGATGACCTGATTTCACCTCAAATGGTCCATATAAATTATCTCATATAAGTCCCCATGTAAGAAGGCTATCTTAACGTCCTGCTCTAGTTCTCAATTGAATTGAGCAATCAAGGTAAGAAGAACTCTAATGAAAGTATATTTCAATACAAGAGAGAATACTTCATTATAATCTACCTCTTCCTTTTGAGAGAACTCTTTGGTCACTAGCCTTGTATCTCTTACCCTCACTGCCTGATTCTCCCTCTTTTATTTTGTATGTCCACTTACAGCCAACTACCCCATTGGTTTTTAGGACTATCTATTAGAACCAAAGTCTTATCCTTGCAAAGAGAATTAATTTCATCTTGCATGCAGTAATAGATTTATTTGCATTCCCATAGCTTTTTCAAAGATAATGGGTTCATCCTTCAATTGTTCCCTAATGGTGAATAAAGACACAAAGTCATCATCGTTATATCTACTTTAAAGTCTAGGAACTTTCCTCTCTCTATCCCTAACCAGTTGATAATCTTGAAGTGGAATAGCAAGTTGATTATCATTATCATTAGAACGATCATTTTCTTGCCCATGTTCAAAATCGGAATTCTGATTATTATCATCAGAATTTTCAGTATGCTCCATCTAAATTTGGTCATCATTAACACCGGTCTGATTGCCAAGATCAGCCAACTCTTAAATCCGAATCTATTTAGTTTTAATCTGATCAGGACTATCCACATTAGGTAAAAGGCAAGGCATGATAACCTCTTTGAATACCACAACTCTACTAATAATCACTTTGGACTCCTGTGACTCCTTAACCCACAATCTCTATACCCTTTCACCACTTCCTCATATTCCAAAAACACACACTTGACATATCTAGCCTCAAGTTTACCCTTGTTTTGACTGCTCAACCGAAAACTCTCAACGACTGCAGACCCAAAAACTCTCAACGTGGAATAATTGGGAAGGTTACCAGTCCCAAGCAATTTAGGTATTTGATAATCAATGTATCTAGATGGACTTCTATTAACGAGGAATGCAGTATTCAATGTCTCTAGATAGACTTCCATTAATGAGGAATGTAGTATTTTTCATTGTTTCTCCCCAAAATACTTTAGGCATACCAGAATTGAGAAGCATGCACCTAAGTTTATCTAGTAATGTCCTATCCATTCTTTCAGCGAAGCCATTTTGATGTGGGGGTGTAAGCCACAGTTCTGTGCCTCACAATCCCAAAAGCTTTACAAAGTGTATCAAATTCTATATTGCAGAATTCAAGTCCATTGTCTATTCTCAAGTATATGATCTTCTTGTTAACTTGATTTTCAATAAGGATTTTCCAAGTTTTAAAAGTTTGAAAAGTGTCTTATTTTGAAACTTTAAAAAATCATCTAATATTAACAAGTAGTACTTGAACCTAGAGCAAGTACATGTGGAAGCTGGCCCCCAAAGGTTACCATGGACATATTCTAAGATAGAAACATATTTGTGTTTGCCCTCACCAAAAGGCAATCAAGTTTGTTTTCCTAAAAGACACTCCTCATAAGAATCAAGTGTATTCAACTTATTTTTACCTTAACCTTCTTTTTCACTAAGGTGCTGAAGTGCCTTTTTACCAATATGTATAAGTCTGTTGTGCTATAATTTTAATTAGAGAAATTTTCAATATTTTCAGAAATTGCAACTACATTGAGAGAAGTAGGAAAAACATTCACAAAGTACAAACCATTTCTTTTTGGCTCATGCACAATCATTTCAGAATTATATTCAATATTAATATGTCTATTCTTCACATGGATGTCATAATTATGATCATCTAACACTTCCATAGAAATCAAATTTCTTTGAAGTTCAGGAACATATCTCACTTGTTCAAGTTTAAGTACATAACCTGATTCAAGTTTAAAAAAATAGTGCCTATGCCATTTATGTTACATGTAAAATTATTAGGCATTGAAACTTGTCCATTATTAGTGGGCTTAAAATTGGTAAACAAATCCCTTATATGGTGACAAATGAAAAATAAACCCAGAATCAATGATCCATTCCTGATTTGAGTTAGTAGGAATAGCCACATAGGCTATCCCATTCATCTTAACAGCACCAGTGAAAGTAGCATGTTGATTATTCTTCATATTTTGAAGTTCTTTCAAGTCATTAATCTTTTGAATACAATCTTTGATGGAGTGACCATTTTTTCCACAATAGTAACAGTTCTTATTCTTCTTGCTTTTGTTGTTAGTTTTCCCAACCTCTTTGTTCTTATTTCCTCCCCCTTTATTTTTATCTTTGCCTCATTTATTCTTCGTATTGTTGTGATAAGAGTAAGATGCATTATTATAATTGTAAGGATTTGAATTATTCTTATGTTTAGCCCACAAAGCTTTTGGCTGATTTGTTTTCTTATGTTCAGTTCTGAATTCTAAATTCTTATTCCTTGGAGAAGAGGTAGTAACATCCAAAGTAAGTGATTTTCTACCATATTCTAAGGCAATCTTCACATCTTTATATCTATCACTAACAGAATTCAAAAGAGCAATGCAAAGTTGTTCCTTATTGATATTTTCTTCACAATTTTTCAAATCTTGAGACAACTTATTAAATCTATCAAGATTTGTCTCTAGATCGAAGGCTGGATCAAATGTAAATACAAAGAACTGTTTAAGCAAGTAACATTTATCATGAATGGTTTTAGTAAGATAAAGTTCTTCCAATTTTGTCCAAATTTCCAAGCAGTAGTGGTCTCTCCTAACTTTCTTAACACAAAGTCATAACTTTATCGTACTAAAAGCACTAAATTCAGTGGCCAAGTCCCGTCACTGGCACAAACACACTTCTATTGAAAAGGTAATGCCCTCAATTTTTGACGCCGGAGACTAAAGTCTCCTTTGTCAGGCCAAGTTTTAGTTTCAGTCTTAGTAGTCATGAAGCACAAAGTAATTACACAAGGAGTAGTAAGATTTAAGGTGACATATAGACAATAAAGAACTCTCAAAAGCAGCAAATATCCCTAAAAGATTAACTCTAAATCCCTCAAATTCTAGAGCCACTAGAAATTCCCAAAGCAAAAAAAAAAAAAAAAAAGTGCTAAGAATTCCAAAAAAAAAAGACACAAACACAAAGTAGGAATGTAATTGATATTAACAGAGATTATGAATTTGATGAACTCCATAATATGCAGAGAATTTTTTCTTGTGTTCTAGCCTCCTTGAGTTCCTCCAAAGTTCTGACATAGAGTACCCAGAAAAACACAAATGGATCAGAATATTTTCTTTTTCAAAAGAATAACAATGAAATTAGAAACCCTAGAGCTATGATACCACTGTAGTAATTTAAAGCCCATAATCTTAATTAATCAGACAATCATATTCAAAACAAAAGTGTAGAAAATTAAAGCAGAGCTAGAGATTATAAAACCCGGACAAAAAACTCAGCAATATGTTTTGGGCAAAAACCCCCTAGTGCTTTAGAGACTCTAATTCCTACTACACGGGGTTGTGCGATCTGTAGAATTTATAGATTGACGCTCCATTTCTTCCGATCTAACCGAATCCAATGTTTACAAGGCATCGATCAACAATCTATGCATAATCTCTCCAACAACACCTAACCCAGTAATCTCACAAAGAAAATACCATCGCCCTCTAATCTTTCAACTGCATTGTCCAAATTATTAAGCCTTACAATTTTCACTAAGAGAAGATGAAGAAGTATAAAGAAGATGAATGAGGAACGGTTGTTGTTCTTCGTAAGGATCAATAGATCCTTTTTCAGATTAAGAATGGGCCTTTAACGAGTTATCCAACATCCAATGGTCAGATAGCCTCCATGTGTCATGATCTCTTTTAAGCCTCTAATGTGTAATACTGAAACACATTTTTGGCAAGCAAAATTTGGTCCTTCAATCGTCAAGCCCCCATTGTCGGAATAAAAAGCAGGTTCAAAAGCAGCTTTTATAAAATTGGTTAGGTTCAGAGTTCAGAGGATTTCGCCTTTTAATTGCATCTCCATTGTGTAATAACTTTGGATTGGATATGATAGAGTCAATTATCTGATAGACTATTTAACTCTAAAATGATTATCTCATATATCATTATTTTAATATTTATTTTTTGTGAATTCATCAAGTTACTATAAACAAATTGATTATATGTGAACTAGCATTATACTCATTCGATGCACGGAAATAATTCATAGTATTCTTACTGATGAAAATAATATTATCTTAGCCCCAAAAGGTATTCGCTTATTCCTTTTGCTTATGTTTATATATATATATATATATATATATATGTATGTATGTCACTTTTCTTTAAAAATGAAGTTGAAAAAAGTTTTCTTATATTGTTCTATTTAATTTAACGTGTATTGTTGCAAACAAATTAGAATTATTAAAGTTGAATAATAATTAATAAATAAAAGTATATAGTAGAAAAATAATACTATTTCAATATTATTATTATGGGTTAATTTAACAAATTGTCTCCAACCTTTAGGCTAAGAATCGGCTTCGTCCCCAACATTTTTTAAGACACCTCACAGCCCCCAACATTTGATAAATACACACAAATCATTCTTATTTCTACTGTTTCATGAATTTTTTAACAAATAACGATTATACCCTTAAATATTTTAATTTTTTAAAAAGAGTTTAAAAATAATAAAAAACTAAAAACAAAGGGTAATTTGCGCCAATGGACCCTATCGTTTGCTAGTATTGCGGAAATGGACCCTATCGTTTCTAACTTGGCGATTTCAACCCTAACGTATGTTAATCCTTGCAAAATGGACCTTATTATCTAAATTTATCAATTTTTTTGTTAAAATGACCCTTTTAACCTTATTTTCTTTTTTTTTTTAAAATATAATTCTTTTTAAAAGTATTTTACATTTAATTTGAAGTAAAATATAAAGACAAAATGTTATATTTTACTCTCATCTGTCCCACAAAGATATTCCAGCATTTCATTTTCGTCTATCACACAAAGATAGGCCGTTCACTAAATTGAGCATACATTTAATTTTTTTGTTTCTATGTTTTATCCCTAATTAATCATCTACATCAACTACCAATGCAGTTTAATATATGTAAAATTAATTGTCCCAACCATATTAATAGCCTCTTCCGATCTTGTGAAATTAACTAACCGCCTATCTTTGTGGGATGGGGGAGTAATTAATTAATGTATATGTATCATGTTGATGTTTATATTGATCATCATACGCTGGGGTGGAGAGGTCGGAGCTTTTACAGGAGATTCCAAAAAATATTTCAATTAACTGAAAAATCAAAAGGTCATGGGTAGGTAAAATTATGATAGCTGTTGAATATAGGTACATCAAAATATAAATTTTTGTCTTTATATTTTACTTAAAATTAAGGGTAAAATACTTTTAAAAAGAATTATATTTTAGAAAAAAGAAAATAAGGTTAAAAGGATCATTTTAATAAAAAAATTGATAAATTTAGATAATAAGGTCATTTTTGCAAGGATTAGCATAAGTTAGGGTTGAAATCGCCAAGTTAGAAACGATAGGGTCCATTTCCGCAATACTAGCAAACGATAGGGTCCATTTGCGCAAATTACCCAAAAAACAAACGCACCCCACCCCACCCCACCCCACCGGCAATTCCGGCCACTGGAACGGAGAGGTCTGGCAGCCAAAAAGAAGGGGGTGAATCCCTCCAATAGCAGCGAATTTTTAGGGGGGATTCACCCCTGTAGCAAAATACTGCTAGAAATGACAGCAAAATCGTTGCTATTTCCAGCAGCATTTATACTGTCAGAGGGCTGAATCCCCCCAATTTTACTGTCAGGAATGGTAGCAAAATTGGAAAGGGGGTTTACCTTCCTATTTGATAGCAAAAATGCTGCTGGAAATGACAGCGAAATCGCTACTATTTCCGGCTGCGTTGGTGCTGCCAGAATGGGTATGGGGGGTGAATCCTCCCCATTTTGCTACCAGGAATGGCAGCAAAATTGGAGGGGGTTCACCCTCCCATTTGGCAGCAAAAATGCTGCCCGAAATGGAGTGAAATCGCTGCCATTTCCGGCAGCGTTGGTGTTGCCGTTTTCTGGCAGAACAAATGGGGGAATCCCCTCAATTTCCCTGCCATCGGGGGGATTCACCCTCCCATTTGTTAGTGTAAATGCTGCTAGAAATGACAGTAAAATCGCTACCATTTCGGCAGTATTTGTGCTTCCAGAACGGCAACACAAATGGGGGTGAATCCTCCCATTTTGCAGCAAAATGGGAGGATCCACCCCCCATTTGTGGCTTCCGGAATGAACCATTCCGGTGGCTGGTAGAACTCCAGCCAAAGGGGAGGGGGTAGCGGTGGGTTGGTTTTTAATTTTTTTTATTATTTTTAAACCTTTTTTAAAAAATTTTAAAAAGTTTTAAGGGTATAATTGTCTTTTTGTTATAAAATTTTGTGAAATAGTGTAAAAAAGGATGATTTGTGCGTATTTATCAAAGGCTGGTGGCTGTGGTGTGTCTTAACAAAGGTTAGAGATAAAATCGAGACTTAACTCAAAAGTTGGAGATGATTTGTGAACCCTATTATTATTACATGAATGAACTTTTTCCAATCTCAATATAAGAATATTTATGTAGGACAGATGCTAGTATGTTCTTCGACAACCAACGTCATGTCTTAAATATGATAAACGTCTAATAAGAGATCACATGATACGCAGGTTTATAAACATTACTCCATCTAGAAATAAGAGATGTGAATCTCAGCATTTAAGGCACATTTCATATCTCCTACTACTACTATTATTATTATTATTATTATTATTATTAGTAGATTTTTGCCTACACGAAAAATAGATATCAAATTATTTAAAAATAAATAATATGAAATTTTATAATTTTTTTTTGTATGTTGAAATTTTGTAAGATTACATTGTTCAATAAAGAATAATTAATTTCCTCTATTAACCAAATAATAATGTAATTTTATTCTTGTCATGTTATTGTAACTATAACTTACAGTAAAATTTACCCTATTGGTATTATTAACGCAAATAAATATTAAGAAAAAGTCGTAATTATCAATATGTATAGTGGAAAAAATTAAAAAAATTACAATTATAATTTTCAATAAACCTAAACTAATGATATATATATGTTTAATTAATTAAATATTCAATTTAGTTAAGACAAATCGTAAAAATTAAAAGCTCCAAACAAAACTTATCATTCGAAGAACGTGGGTTATCAAGTAAATCTCCCATTCATATTAATTTCTATTATTATTACTACTACTACTTCTACAACAACAATAACAACTACTACTAATACTATTACTACTACTTCTACTAGAATTCTCGCTCGTACATTGCACGGGGAGAATAATAGCAATAAGAAAATTCAACATCAACATGTACTTAGTCTCAATCAAACATATATTAAATACAATAAAAGTAATATGTAGTTGATTTAACAGTCACACTTAGTTTCGATTTAATATCATTTAATTTAATATAGTATATTAATATGTCATACGATGCATTAGGGTACACCATATGGGAAATCACAATATATCATTTGGTGTTATATATTTGGCATTAAATCATTTTCAAAATAAAATAATAATAGTGTTGCTAAGAAAAACTAATGTGAAAAAATTTGCCTAATCAAATCAACAACCGATTATATTGCTCCAACATGTGTAACAAATTAAAATTTTAAAGGGAAACACGAAACATAGAATAAAAAATTAATATAACTCTTAATCAGAATAAATTTTAATGATATTTATTCGTTATAAATTTCTTTAAGATTCTTAATTATACAAAAAGTCAACTTTTTTTTTAAGAAGAAGATTCATGAAAGTTATTTTAATATTTAAGTTATTTTATCAGAAAGTAGGCAGAAAATATAAAAAAATGTAAAACAAATTTAATTCTTATCCAGTACAATCATAATAAAACTCATAATTATCTAAAGAGATTCCTATAAATTTCTCTAAGAAGATATTCTTAATTATCTAAAAAATAGATAATAAAATAAAAACAAAAAGTAGGGAAAAAATTAAAAAAATGTAAAACAAATTTAATTGTTATCCAACAGTGATGTCATCAATGATGTTGCCATTATTCTTATGATGTCAAGCCAGTGACAGGAAATTACAACGCCAACGACTGCTCTTATTATTAATATATAGGTTATTAATATTATTTTTTGAGGGACGGGATATTAAGCACTATAACTAACATTACTAATTTAACCAAAACTCGAACATACAATCTACTTTACCATAAACTTCCATCATAATATGAGATCCATTTAAGCGTGCAGGAAAAACTATGGTAGGAAAAAACACATATCACTATGAATTAGTAAACATTTAATTTAAGCGATTGGATAAACTAATAAATCGACGTTATCTAGAAAAAGAAACATTTATAATTACTTATACTAAGAATGTGTTTGATTGGCAAGGATTTTCCATGGAAAATAGAGTTTTTCAACTAAATTCCTACTTCTATGGTGTTTGATTTGCATTTTTTCTATAGAAAACATTTTCAATCTTTTGGTCATGTGACAACATTTTATTTGAAAGCAAGGAAAATATTTTCCTATAGGGGTGTGGGTTTTTTGTTTTTTAGGTAATTCATATTTTTTCCTAAGAATCTTACTTCCAATCAAACACATTGCAGTTCATTTTTTATGGAATTTAATTGCCAATAATTCAATTTACTGAAAATTATTTTTTTTTCAACTGAATTCCATGCTTGTAATCAAACTCAGTCTAATTTTGTGAATGCCGAAATAATTCTTATTATTATGGTGATCGAGTTTTAATGCCTTATATTGATAGATGATCTATTCAAAGTGACTAATGCATTGACTACAGCTCTTGTGATAAAAAAAAAGCCAATATCCGTTAAAAAAAATTTCCTGTCTCCTCATGATGATTATTAGACTCCCACCCGTACGTTGCACGGGAACATCATATAACAATATGCAAAGTTAAAAATAAAACTTTAGAGAAATTTAATAAATAGTATCATTTTAACAAAATAAAAATTAATATCTTCTTGAATTCCATCTCGTCTAACTTTGTAACACCTAAATGAATGCTTTGGTACACAAATACACAATGATCTCAAAACAGATAATCTTGATTCCATCCTCATGCTTCTACTTTTCGTGAGGATTGAAATTTTTCTAATCGTATATCCCACCATATATTTCGGTTATATATGTAATTTCTTATGGCTAAAATTCTTAATCGTTGCTTCTACCTTGGATAGTCGAGTATTGCTTTCCTTTTTCCATCACGTGAATTGAAGAGATCGGAAGAGCACACGACCTCATCAATACATGCATGTATGATCATGACATCAACATGTATCACTTTAGAAAAGCTATAAGTGATCATTAGAGAAGGACTCAAATGAATACATAATCAAACCTAAATTAATTCAAATACTTATATGATAAAATGCTAGTGTTCAGAACTGGTTTCAAAAAACAATCTGAAGTAATATTAATTACATAAACCTCATGGATGAGGTTCAGTCTTCTAGCCATTTAATAAATGGTTTCAAACCATTTAATAAATTTACTCTTATTCATGGATGACAGTCTGCTCATCAAGAAGATGAAAACTTAGTCTTTCAACAGTAGCGTCTCTATAATGGATATTAGACCCAAATATCCGCCATGCAGCCTCACATGATGAAATATAATGACAGTCATAATACATATCTATTTCATCAACATCATTTTCCAGGCCAGTCTGCAGCACTACAGAATGACACAGTAATCTGATCATGGCCTTTATTGATGTATTTGAATAGATATTTGATTGCACTACTCTACATTGATATGTGATTCATATTTTAAGAACAAATAACGATTGTGTGGAATCACTTATTTGTTATCGATCTTAATTCCATTCTTCTCAACAGTTCTTCCATTATTTCGACACATATAGACTGAATATCCACTATCATCTATAGTGGTATGTTGTACAAACTTTTTTGGAAAATGTTTTGTGCAATGACCATTTAGCATGCACGAAGATTTTTTATTCAAATGTCCAAATGATCCATGAATCATTAAATCCCAAACATGATTATAATATCTAGGTTCAGTCTTTTCATCTGAATCTAAGCTGATATAATTTTGTCAATTTTAGATGTAGTAGAAGACTTTTTTTTTTTTTTTTTTTATCAAGGAAGAGCAATATGTGTGCATGAGGGAAACCTCATTTTTGAAAATCTACAGTATATATAACCAAAAAAATAGACATTTAATAACGTCAATGAACATACAAAGTCTTAGAAAGAAACGTAAATAAATAAAATTAAGGCAATGTTATCGCGTGCCTTAACTTTACGAATGACTCTATTGCTCTTCAAATCCTTGATAAAATGATCAAGCTTTACTTTGAAGATTTTGCAGAGTATATGAGGACTGTCTTCTAGCCTTAAAACCCTTTTCTCAAGAAAGTTAGAAATATCTGGCCATTTTGGATTACATGTAAATGTGATAAACAAATCTGGATAGCCTGCCCATCTACATATGACCATCACAGCCTGATAATTTTGCATCATATAACAAGCACTACTGGTAAAACTTGTTGGTAAAACTACCACTTCCCCAACTTTGTAGTATTTGTCTCATCACGTTCAACTGCATCGGTCAGGCCTTTGTACAATTCACATCTTAATTCAGTTTAATGTGATTGAATGTATGCCAAGCGATATGACTCTATCGTTGTATAACCATCAACAATAAACTACTAAAAAAGTTTTCTAGATGACAAAATATATGAAGATTCATGACCTCTTTCCCGGAGTCTAAAAGCAAAGAACCTTTCATACTAACTTTTTTCCTTCAAGTAGTAGAAGAGGATTCTGCTTGGTTTAATTCCTCATCTACCATGTACTTATCTTGTCCAAATGGGAATAGCAGTGGGTATTGAAGGCTGAGACAGGATGGATGGAGCTCATTGATTCGTTGGAGATTTTCAGATCTCATTTCCAAAATAATGTCACGGTTAGCTCGATTTTCATCAAAATTGCCATCAATTATCACAATAATTCCTTTCCTTGAGGTTCATTATGTGTCCTTCCATCTTTCTCCCTAGTACGTATAAGCCTTAGTAGCACTTTATTAGCATTAGGCTTATTAAATCTATCTCGGGCCATCATAAATGATTGAGCATGTTTATTATTTTTATCAATCATATCCTTCAACTTAGCAACAATATCAACTTGTAGATTATTTTCGTCTGAATTCTTTCTGTAAGAAAAATAAATTAATTGAAGCATAGAAAATAATATTTTTAGTAAAAGAACACATAAATAAATTAATAGTAATGCTATTTAGCACCACTGATGTTTGACACTATATCAATGCGTCATTAAATGATAAGTTGAATTAAGTATGTGCTTTATTCATTCATTTAATTCCATTTATCATTTTATGCCACATTAATTGCCACCTAGACTGGTGTCAAGTACCATTGATGCTACACAACATTATTCATAAATTAAATATAAATATTGAAGATCAACAAAAAATTTACCTCACGGCATGCATTCTGTTAACAATCTCATGTTCTATGTCAACAATATCTGCTAAAACTTTGCCACAGAACCTTTAAGAGACAACAAACTTCCACTAATATGTTGATTTTGGCCATTAATTCTGAAAATGGGAGGTGTTCTACCTTTGTTGATATCCTTCTCAATCTTTCCACTTACAAAAGTAAAAGCAAACATCATGTTGTAGGAAGAGCTTTTTGTTTGAAAGTGTTTACTTTTCTAATCAGTCCCAAATATGAGATCATTCAGAACTTTAGGAAGGTCCTTCATTAAAGGATGTTTAACCTTCCCTTGATTGCAACACAAATAAAACTTAGGATTTTTTGGTTTCCATTGTTTTTCTACTCTCTCATCATATCAGAAAATAGCACCGCAATACTGACATGCATACCGAGGATGTCAAATATCGTAATAATCTAAATAAATAATAAAGACATAGTTAGAGTACAGAAATTAAAACATTAATGACTAACCCGAATACTAGAGAACATAATAAATAAAATAACTTAACACCACTACTTAAATGGCTTATTTTATTCAACACACAATAATACACTCGAAGGCACTTTATACACAACAATACAAATCTAATGTCAAATAATACATATGTAAAGTAAAAAATATTTTACAGAAACGTAAAGAAACAAATATAAATGATAAAAGTATATTAATATGATATTTATTAGTGGAATATTAAATAATAAGTCAATAATGAAAAATTTACATCATAAGATGATAAATAGAAAGTACCTTTAGATGATACATGTGCAAACTTAATGTCATCACGAGAAAAAATATATTTAAATCAAACAAAAATAAGTATATGCAAACATATTATGCGAAATAATTTAGTTTATTATATATTAAGACATACTATCATATAAGTAATCTTCAGCTTCGCTACTCGATAAATCACTAAACATATCCTCCAAATTGGCAGCTAAAATGATAAAGTGGCAGCTAAAATGATAAAGTAATATTGTAATTTATTATTACAAATAATTAAAAAATTAATGCACAAAAAGACAATATATAAAGATGTGTGAGGTATATGCGAAGTTTAATACTCACCATCATTAGTATAAACAACATCAATGCTATGATTGTTACTATTACTTGGTCCAACCTCATTCAAGCTTCTGTTTGAAAATCTCTGAACTGTACAACCATTGGAAAGAGCTAGTTGAGATTTATTGGCCACTAAAAAATTAAAAAAGCCAAAAAAAAAGCAAAAATAGTAAACATGTATTAGAATATTACCTTACAAATATAAAAATCAATATTATTTACAAATCAAATTAGAACACAATTTCTGTTCAATGAAAAATAATTGTAACCACAATATAAAGAGAGGAATAAAATATTCTAAAAATGCAAAGATTCATTATTAAGGTAAATGGAAGTATTACCTGGTCCAACATTATTTTGTCGTGAACAACTGGCTTGCGGAGAACCGTCAATATGACCAACATTTGTAGACACCATAATTGTCATAGACCTCTTTGAGTTTAAGGCTGCAATTATTTCTGATTTTCTCAAAAAAAAAAAAAAGAAATAAATCTATATAAAAAATTATATATTAGACAATTATGCATTGCACAATACCATTAGTGACATCACGTAATAGGTCTCTCAAAGTTTAGCTTGACCATGTATTAAATAAACCACCAATTGTATTTGAATGCGAAGAATTTTCCGCAACAAGAACATAAGTTCATTTGAATCTGACCCATTGTGCCTAAGCAATAATCATTTATACATCAGGGCAAGATATATTAGAATAGTTAATGAAGTTAAAACATTAATTAGTTAAAAGCAAAAATAATAAGAAAATATATCAATCACCATTTTCATCACATAACCTTCCCCCTCTAGCTGAAATTATCGTTGATTTTTTCGTAAGCTTCTTCATTATTAAAATTGAATAGAAATACTGTAATAACATAAACATTATTAAAAATGTTCACTTCCAGATTAGAGACATTAAGTTAGAGAAATAATGCAAATATTTCATTTATAAATATGAAAAAACAATAACGGTGAAGAAATTATGTCAGAAACCAATAAATCATTGGAGTGCTAGAAGCACTATGGTTGATGTACTGGTATGATTCAATCCATGAACCATTGGAGTATAGAATTATTCCTATCATCTTTTAACCTTCGGGAAATTTTGAGCAAATAGAAATGAATCATAGATTATCTTGAATGAATCAGTGAGCAAATAGCACTATAAATTGTTACCAAACAATCACAGATTATCTTGAATGTATGGGAAATCTTGATTCAATATCTATTTGTCATTTGTAGTTGACAAAAATTGGATACTTTGAAAACCACCTTTCTAATGCTTTAGCTGCAATGTAGAATTCCAATGACATGTCCCCATTAAATTTCAGAAGAGGTCCTGTATCTTCAAGCTGATACTTCAGCTCCAATGAAATTTAGCTCGAGTCAATCTCCGTGACTGCTGGAACTCTCTCTAATAGCCCACGATATGTGCAGTTGTCTGGTCTCAATATTTCAAAAGCACCATGGTTGATGTACTGGTCTAATTCATTCCATGAACCACTGTAGTATAGCATTATTCCTATCATCTTTTAACCTTTTGGAAATTCCGCATTTGCATTGATGAAACAGCACTGTAAATTGTAACCACACAATCACAATTATCTTGAATGCATGAGATGATGAAATTAGGATAGATTTATGAATGGTCTCCACTGCTTAGTCATTGTAGCATATCACTACATACGATCTGCAATTCTTAAATGGCATATTTCATTCATTACGGCGATGAGACCACAAATACAAAAGCCAAGCTGTACATATTGAAAGATGCTCTCATGATAGGAATACAAATAAATCTCCACTTATTAATCGTAGCAGTAAATTAAAGTTATAATCCACACAAGTCAGTAACACATGATTGGCAAAAACTCATTCAACCTGATTACCAGACCACACATTCACAAACAATGCTGGACACATGTGAGGATGGGATTTTGGTAGACATACTAATGGGTTTCAACTTATTAAGCATAGTTTCAAAATGAGGATACAATCTGCACTAGTTAATTTTGTAGAATACAATCCAAGTTTCTAACACATGACCTTAAAGTTGCTTTATGTTTTATCTTCCAATTTTACTAGTTTATATATTAATTAATCCACCAAAGGATGAACAATCCAGATTTAAATTTTGACACTAACAAATTCATGAAAATCGGTGCTTTATTATTTTACTAACTAATTATTACTCATTCGCCCAATCATGAGGTTGAACAAAACAAAATTTGCAATAACATAAAGTTAACAATTAAAATAGCACATACAAGATGTAATTAATCATAGAAGCAAGTAACATCATCCTCCGTTTTTGTAGAAGAGGTAATTTTAGTGTATTTCACAGAGATCGGAAGAGGGTTACAGTTCCGTATTCTGTGCGTTGAAAGGCACTCAATTGATGGAGGTTCGTCACTTCCGTTGCTATTTTTAGAATTAACTATTCTCAGAATTGAAAATTCTGAGATACAGTTAATCCATTTATATATACTACATCCGGGTTTTTGAATTGGCATTGAATGATAGAATTTGAATCCTATAAAATCTGATAAGACGCAACTATATTGTGTTTCAGTGTTTGCCGGCTGTGGATTCTGCAGTTTCACATTTTTTTTTAGTGTTCTTCTTATTTTATTTTTAGATTCACCCGGATATAGTTTTGTGAAATAAGGGTGTATTTTTGAAATTGTTTCATTAGTCCATGTATATTTTATTAGGCTCCCCAAGTTTGACCATTTTAACTAAAGCACCCCATAAAGTTTTGGTAATTTGGGCTTTAATGTATCTGATAGGATATGGGCCTTTAATGTGTAAAGGCCTAATGAGTTTTTTTCTAGTTTTATGATGAGCTAAAATGGAGAAATCCTAGGTATAACGCGGCTGTTATCTGTATATATACATTGGTTATGATTCCCAGATCACACGTTCAAAGAATTTCTATTATGTTCGACATCCCATCTTTAGAGAGAAAACCTAGAGAAAATAGAAAGGATTCTCTTAGAAAATGTGTTGATCTGGAAGGCCAACCATATGGCTTAAGACAATCAATAATGTCTTTGGATTCAGGTATGCTTCTGTTTCTCTGGATTTTAGTTCTCGATGTTTTAACGTGGAGTTTGGGTTTTATGTGGTATTATTCACAAAAGGTATATCATTCATCATCTTGATTGGGTAGTGAAACACCTCTTCAACCATCGACAAGTCCACGAAATCTATAGAAAGGGGAAGTCTAATAGTTAGAGCATGCAACCTTTTGAGGTGGAGACTAAGGGAAACTAATGTTGCATTGTCAACAAGATTAGGCAGCGCCAAAGAGACTTTAACACTGGCGGGCTGTTTGCCTTTTTCCTGTAGATACTACTTGCTCTGGCAACTATTTCTACGGTGATAATTTGTTTGCCATCAAAATATGTGCAATACAAAATCCAATTCATTTTTGTGTAATTTTAATTAATTACCACATCTAACATCACTAAATGTACGGGCCGGAAACCGCCTTCAGCTACATCCACTAACTATTCATGGAATGAACTTCTGGGAGTAAACAATTTACCGTATCATCATGTATAAAGTCAACTGAAACTTTGTAATGACTGGGCAATAGTTGTTTACCATGTACCACCGTAGTAGCATCGAATGTGTAAACTAACCCCCCGCCTACAATTTTAGTCTCGACGATCTCAAGCAAGGGCGAGATGACATGGGGTCAGCTTCTTTGGATATTCAATACAAGTGAACAAAATAACATTAGCTGTAAGAATTGAAATAAAGTCAATGCATTTAACAACGTCTGTGCATGACACTACGTATATCTCAATATCAAGCTATGGCTAAGGATCGACTGAGTGGCGGCTAACACGAGTCGGTGATCTCCCAGAAAGACTTGTTGCCGTAGGTATTTCCGTGCTATGAAACTGCAGAGGAATTTCCATTTCATAGTGTTGGAAGACAGAGGCCATCTGTGACTGCATCATATCGAACTGAGCCTGTATCTATGCCATGATATCTTTCCTTACCCGCTCAACGGTGCTGGCCTCTACCTCCAATGTGATCACCTTTCTAAGATCATCCAGTGACACGACCCTACTCAGTCATCCATAAATGTCCCTCAAAGTGACGTATCCACCATAGCCCCTCACTCGAACATGGTGCTTCTCTTTGCCAAGCGTTGCCGTTAAGATATCTTGGTGTCTCTTTGGGGCAAAAGTCCATTGGCTGATCTTCTCATGCATTTCTTTCTGTTTGCAAAAATCAAAAATAAATATAAGACATGTGAATAAAGAAAAAGTAATTAAATAAATTACTTATTAATGTATATTTACAATTTTCTCTTACATCTCTTTCGTTTTCTCATTCGGTATGTAATAAGTGCCATCTGGGCCCTTGATGGTCCTTGCCCGAGCCCAATCTAGATTTCAATCGTCGATCTGAAAGATCAAGCTAACTGACACACAAGAGGAGGAGGAAGATAGAAGATATGCAATTGCCCACTCTGTCCTTCTACGAGCATAACTGGCAGAGCCTAAATGGCGAAGATGCTTATTATGTGCTTGACACTGCTTCGCCTTGTCACTTTTCTCCTGAAAGTCAATTTAGCAACCGTTTTAGTTTTTTGCTAATGGTGAGAAAATAATATAAAATTTTCTTTGACTATATCTACAACTCTAAACTTTTATAATCCAACTTGAACTTCGCCCACATGTCAGGCGTAATGAAATCATAAAGCTGACAAGGAGTTATATATTTCGGGTGCTTCTCTTTGATGTACTTTCACACCAATGAAGCCTTGAAGTCTCTCAATATCTTCCCAGCTTCTCTCAATATAGGCTTCTTCAAGCTTTGATTCTCAAGATTGAATCTTTTCTACAAGATAAGAATATCAAGTTATGAAATATCAAATTTTTGCTGAATAAAATCAGCCATTATGCGAAATCAAATTGAACCATATAAACTCGTTCAATACCTTGACGTCTTCCCAAACAAGATCCTTAAGGGGCTGCTCAACTACATGCCAATCTGGATAGTTTATATGC
The DNA here is from genome assembly GCA_963692815.1 of Nyctanthes arbor-tristis. Classification (NCBI taxonomy): domain Eukaryota; kingdom Viridiplantae; phylum Streptophyta; class Magnoliopsida; order Lamiales; family Oleaceae; genus Nyctanthes; species Nyctanthes arbor-tristis. The sequence goes on from CAVNYN010278601.1 coordinate 24,977, forward strand.
ACATGATCCGAATCACACTCCCTACGTAATTGCCCAAATCTGAAGCAAATTGCCTGATAGGCCTTCCTTGTTCGTCTAAGTCAACCACCGTATCCTGCTTCTTCTTCAACTTCTTGCAAGTTGTTGGATCTCCAGTCCGCTTCTTTTTCTTTCCAGTCAGATCATCTGCTACACCTGAATTGTCAACCATCGAGAGTGCTCACTACATCCCTACTTGCATACAAATATAAACACAAGTATATTAGTCTAACCAATCGTATTCCAACACAGTAGTGCATGTAAATAATAATATACAAACTACAAGCAAAATAACTAGATATTAGCACAAACAAGAGAATTGGAAAGGCATGTATAATGCAGAATGCAAATGATCATCTACGATGATACTATTATGAATGATGGTCAATCTATAAGCCTTCCTTATAATCCGAACACGTATAACTTGTCTTTATGTTATCATCCGTTGTAGGTGTATGTTGTATACCAACAGAAACGAGTGTTTCTTTAAATTGATCATACTTTTCTTCATCGACCACATCATCTATACCAACTATTCATCTCTTGCCTTAAAGGACGGCTGGCCATTTAGGCTTAACAGGATCAACAATGTAGAATACTTGCTTTGCATGTGATGCGAGTACGAAAGGGTCATCAATATAGCCTAGCCGACCAAAGTCTACCAGAATGAAACATAATTCGTCAACTCTAATACCCCGACAGTTTTCAACCTACTTATAGTGAAAAAGAGGAACCTTGAGAACCTTGTAATCAAGTTCCCAAATTTCTTCAATTACACCATAATACGACATTGCAACATCCACTGGCCTTCTATGTTGGCGCTAAAATATTCTGATGAAAGTGCTATTACCATCACCCCACTATTCTGCATCGTGCTCTTATCATCTTACCGTTTTGTATAAAATGTATACCTATTAATGTCATACCCTTCGTAAGAAGAAACATCCACTCCAGGAATGCACGCCAGCCATTTTATTGTCTCTGTAATCGCCGTCGGCGTGTGGGACAATTGTTGGAGCACTCTATCTCTGAACCATGTTATAAATGTACTATTATGTTCATTGTCAATCACATCTCATCCTTCAAAGGATTCTGACGCCTTAACATCGACATGTGCTCATCCAAATATGGTTTAACTATAGTAATGTGCTAGAAGACAAGGAGGTGTGCTTTGTCTTGTATTTTAGCCCTGGGAATGATTGATTCGAATCTAATCATGTCTTTACCTCCAAGTCTCCCCTCGTGTCGTGATCTAGGAATACCAATAGCTTCAGGACCAGATCGGAAGAGCGTCGTGACAAAATTCAATAGCCTCCTCAGCAGTTTAACCTTCAATTTTATCTCCTTCCAGTCGAGATCGGTTTCTCACGTATCCTTTGAAAATACTTATGTATCTTTCAAACGGATACATACACCTTATGAACACTAGGCCATAGCCTCACCAAGTGAAGAATTAAATACACCATAATGTCAAAAAATGGTGGAGGGATATAAATTTCCAATTGGCATATAGTGATAACAACATCGGCCTGCAAAACATCCAATACCTCGGGATTAACGACCTTGTAACAAATTGAGTTGAAGAAGAAGAAGAGCTTAGTTATGACATGTCTTACTTGTTTTGGCAATATACCTCATATTTCAGCCAGTAACAACTGTTGTATTAAGATATGACAATCATAAGACTTCATGCCAACCGATTTCAAGTTTTTCATCGACACAGCCTCTTGATGTTTGATGAATAGCCAGATAGAACCTTAACAGTAGTTATAGACAAGTTATATCATGTGGGGGCAAAAATGTATGCTTTCTGGACTCTTGCGGTGGTAACTGTTCACGTATCCCCATTTCTACCATGTGTTTTCTAACTTAGATACCATCTTTCGTCTTTGCTGAAATATTCAACAATGTTCCGATGATACTATCGCACACATTTTTCTCTACATGCATTACATCGAGACAATGCCTAACTTGCAAATACTGCCAGTATGGTAAATCCCAGAATATAAGTCGCTTCTTTTATAGACTCTTCTGCTGAGGCTTAGAAGTTTTACCATACATGACATTACCATTTTTAACCCTCTCATAAACATCTTTTCTTATTAACGGCAAATGGACGACTCGAGTCTCAGTTCTTCCATTGAAAGCCTTTTTTCTTCTTTCGATATGGGTGGTCAGATGAGAGAAAGATCCGATGACCCATGAATAAATTTTTCTTGCAGTTATTCAACCAAAGATCAACCATCTTATCTTTGCAAACGGGGCACGCTTTAGCTCTTTTGGTATACCCTGTCAAGTTAATGTATGCTGAAAAGTTATTTATGGTCAAAAAATCATTACATGTAGTGTGAAATGCATCTGGCTGTGTGCATAGAACACTGACACATCTTCATTCCACAACAACTTTAAATCATCAATAAGTGGTGCAAGGTACACGCCTATATCGTTTCCGAGCTATTCGGGCCCCGAAATCAATAACGACAACATTATTTACTTCCACTTCATACACAACTAAGGACGAAGATTGTACCACACTAAAAGAACCAGCCAAACAATGCGTCGATGATTCATATTACCATGCAGATTTATTCCATCTGTATATAGTCCAAGTCAATATCTTCACCACCAAATTCAGGAAACATCCTGTTTATATTCTTGTACTGGGGAGAATCGGCCAGGTATTTGAGTTTTCCGTCTTTTTTTCTCCCATCAGCATGCCACCACATTTTCATTACAGCACTTGCATTTGCAAACAAGTATTTGAGTCTAGGTATTACAGGAAGATACTATAACACCTTTGCCGAAGGTCCTTTTTTTTATCTTCATGTTTATCAAGGCTGTCATTTCTCTAAAAACGCTGATGCCCCACACTTTAGATATGTATACAAGTCCTTGTACTCATGTCAGTACAAGACACAATCATTTGGACATGTATGAGCTTCTCAATCTCTATACCCAATAGGCACAACAATTTCTTTGCCCCGTAGGTCGAGCTAGGAAGCTCATTATCTTCGAGAAGCATGTCTATTAGAAGTACCAATAACCCTGTAAAACTCCTATCACTCCACCTATTCTTTGCTTTCAAGTTATACAATTTGAACATAGTAGATAACGTTGTGAACTTATTACATCTAGGAAACAAAGGCTTTTCGAAATCAATAAATAAGCCGTTAAAAATATGCGGAGCCTTAATGAAATCATCTTCCAAATCATGCATCATTTCATCTATCCAGTCACTCTGGACATCATCGTTATCTTCGCTAGCCACATTAATCTTCTCACTCTTATTACCGTGTTCTCTTCCTGAACATCCTCATTTTCACGAGTGCTCGTCCTAGAAAGTAAATCCTCCCCATGCCAAAACTATCATGTATAACCTTTGTTAAAACCACGCATAATCAAACGGTGCTTCACTTTCATATAGCTATGATATTTTTTCAGATTTTTATAATCGCGATAAGGACAAGCCATCAATTCTTCCCGTTTCCTTTTTCTATTATTCTCGGCAAAATTTTCAAACTCTTCAACCCCATTCAGATATTCTTGTATCATACATCTTCCATACATCTAACTTCGATCCATATATATCTCATGACATATTGAGAAGACCACAACAAGAGTCACTTATTTTTAACGAGTAAATTTTTTCTTACTTTTCAAAAGATTGTTACGTTATTTGATTCTCTTAACTTATTTGACCAAAAATAATTGTTAATTAAATATTTATTCCCATCGCACACTTAATCATATTCATTTTCAGTATTTCACTATAAACATTTATTTCTTCATTAATACTTGTTGATTGCATATATTCATTTGGATCACAAATTTAATCAAAAAATATTTACACTATCTGATTTTATTTATTTTATTTGTACATCAATACTTTTCGGCCAATTTGCAATATTGAAATTTAATCAAAGATCTGTTACATTAGTATTTGTCTTCCTTAAAGTACTTGGCCACGTCACAATACTACAATAGTGTGAAAAATTTTCAACCAAATATTCGGGAGACATTTCATCAAATATGTAGAGTGTAAGAATTCTCCAACTTATAAAACGAACAAATTCCATTCTTCCAATCTCAAATGTCATAAATGTCTACTTAAATCATTTGCGATTATAACAATGCATACATATATTTCTCACTCAAGCCCAAGAGATTTCATATTCCTACTAATTAAACAACAAACTCGTCATTTACCAAATTTAATTAACAAAAACCCTAAAAATCATAATTTCTAGATCCAAAATAAATTCACTTCACACAAGCAAACCAATATTCTCATCACAAACTAGCCAAAAGAAGAGAAAAATTACCTTGAAAATATTTTAAACATGTGGAGAAAAAACTATGCAATACACTTCTCCCGCCGGCCACCGCCACCGTCGTTCATCCCTAAAATTACCAAGAAATCACGATTATACTATAAAATTATGAAGAAATTACCGAGAAGATGGAAATGCTATGAAATTACCAAGAAATCAAGTGTTAGTCCACTTTGCCCCCGCCGCCACCGCTTGCTGGATAGAGGTTCTTGGGTGGAGATCTAGGGCATCAGGGCTCGAATATGGAAACGTAAAAATCAAAATATGTTTAAGTCTATATGTCGACTGGTACCATTTGATTTTAGGTTGAAATGTTGTTGAACTTCAAGAGTGAAAGATTTTAGGCAGAATGTTTGAATGTGGGCTGCTGTGTGTCTTCGGGAATTGCCTGAGGGAAATATAATAAAAGGAGAATAGATGCCTATTATCATTTAAGGAACCGACGCTTATTCACTAATACACGTCGGTTGCTAAGGAACTGACGTGAATTAACTAACTAGCAATCGATGCCTATTGTAGAAATGAATTATAGGCATCGGTTCTTAAAGAAGAACCAACTTTAAGAACCGACGTCTATAGTCATACAATTATTTTCAAAATGCCACCGCGTATTATTTACGCGTCGCTTTTCCCAAAAACCAACGTCTATGTCCATTTTTTTTTCCAATTCTGTAGTAGTGAGATCGAGACAAATATGATCTAAACCAAGTTAAATGCCAAATAATAGCAAAGCATTTCTTTTACCTATAATTATTAAAAGTTTATTTAAGTTGTAAAATTACTAAAACATATTAATAGAACACACAACATTTTTCTTTTCTTTATTCTTTTTAGTCAATGATTTATCTAATTTAAACAAATATGGTGTAAACTAGCTAGTGGTTCGAATAAATGACACAATGATAAGATACTCACGTTTTAGGTGGGAGGTCTCGAGTTTGAGTTACACCTATTTCCCCTCCCCTATCTAGCACCCTCTTGTATTTAAAAAAAAATTAAAAAAAAATGTAAACTAAACTAATTGCAACCAATAACTAAAGCACTTTATTTACTAAAACATGTAACTATTATTAAACTACGTACATGAATGCTGTAATTTAAAAAATTATAATATATGTAAATAAACATTTCTGATTTAAACCAAATCACTAATTAATAACAAAACAACCCCTTAATTATCAACATAAATTAATAAGGTACAACGTTATGAAAACAACATACAATGTTAACCGATCTAAGTCCATTTTCAATAACTTATTATTGCGTAACCCAAAAATTATTAATTAGTTACTTAAAAAAGGATAATAATCAAGTCGATAAAATTACTTAAAAACAATGAAATTTTTTAATTAATTAACGTAAATTATTATTAAAACACAACCTAGCACATATATTGATCTAAAGCATACAACTATAAATATTATTATTTTAAGGGTTAATTTCACTAAACCTTTGGGTTTAGAATCGAATAGGTTCCCAACCTTTTTTTCACTCGCCTGGGTCCACAACCTTTCATAAATATGCACAATAGGTCTCTCTTGCCACTATTCTTTCAACTTTATATATAAAATGATGCCCTTTACCCTTTTAATTTTAAAAACAAAATATTTAAAAATATTAAAAATAATCAAAAAACCACCCCACCCCACCCAGGAAGGCCAATGTAAATGGTCACCGAAATCATTTCCGGCAACCAAAAAGCTGCTGGAAACAACAGGAAACTGCTGCTGTCTCCAGTAGCAGATATGGGGGGTGGATCCCCCCATTTTTTCTACCATTCCGGCGGCTAAAATGGGGGTGAAATCCCCCATCGTGCTACCCATTTTGGGCAGTAAAATGGGGGGTTCCACACCCCATTTTGGTAGCCATAAATGGGTAGTAAAATGAGGCGTTCCACCATCCGTATTTGCTGCCAGAAATGGCAGTAGTTTCCTACCGTTTCTGGCAGTTTTTTGGCCGTTGGAAATGGCTCCAGTAGCCATTTCCGGTGGCCCTCTTGGGTGGGGGTGGAGGTGGGTGGGTTTTTTTAATTTTTTTATTATTTTTAGGGTTAATTTCACAAATCGTCCATAACCTTCAGGTTAAGAGTCAGTTTCGTCTCCAACCTTTGTTAAGACACACCACAGCCTCCAACCTTTGAAAAATACGCCTAGATCGTCCATTTTTACATTATTCCACAAAATTTTTAACAAAAAGATGATTATACCCCTGACTCCTTTTAAATTTTTTTAAAAAAAGCTTAAAAATAATAAAAAATTAAAAACCAACTCAACCCACCCCACCCCTACCCCACCTCACCCCACGCCTCCTCCTCTCTCCAGCGGCCATTCCAGCGGCCCATTCCGGCAGCCACAAATGGGGGGTGAATCCCCTCCATTTTGCTGCCAAAAAGGGCAGCAAAATGGGGGTTTCACCGCCCATTTGTGCTGCCATTCTAGCATCACAAATGTTGCCAGTAGTGGCAGCTATTTTGTTGCCATTTCCAGCAGCATTGTAAAATAGGGGGATTCACCCCATTTGTGTTGTCATTCTAGCAACACAATGCTACTAGAAATGGCAGCCATTTTGCTGCCATTTTTGGCAGCATTTCTCTCCAAAATGGGGGGATTCACTCCCATTTGTGCTGCCATTCTGGTAGCGGCTACCATTTTCGGCAGCCTTTCTCTCCAAAATGCTGCCAGAATGGGGGGATGAATCCCTCCAATTTTACTGCCATTTCCGGCAGCAAAATGGGGGGGGTTCACCCCTTATTTGTGGCCACCAGAATGGGCCTCCGGAATGGCTGCCCAGAGAGGGGAGGGGGCATGGGGTGGGGTAGGGGTGGGTGGGTTGGGTTGGTTTTTAATTTTTTTATTATTTTTTAAACTTTTTTTTTAAAAAATTTAAAAAGAGTCAAGGGTTTAATCGTCTTTTTATTAAAAATTTTGTGGAATAGTGTAAAAAGAGACGATTTGTGCGTATTTTTCAAATGTTGGGGGCTGTGGTGTGTCTTAACAAAGGTTGGGGACGAAACCAATTCTTAACCTAAAGGTTGGGGTTGATTTGTGAAATTAACCCTTATTTTTAAAATTTTTAAATGTTTTATTTTTAAAATTAAATGGCTAGAGGGCATAATCATCATTTTATATGAAAAGTTGAGCGAATAGTGATGAGAGGGACCTATTGTGCACATTTATGAAAGGTTAGGGACCCATGTGAGTGAAAAAATGGTTGGGGACCTATCTGATTCTAAGCCCAAAAGTTGGGGACCTTTTGTAAAATTAACCCTTATTTTAATTAAGCAACTAAATAGCTCATAAACATATATAAAAAAATAGCTCATAAACATATTAATCTAGGATTATTTTAACTTTCTCAATCTCTAAATCAGATTTATATCAAAAAAAAAAAATTTGTTGCAAAGTCATCCGAGTCTCTTTAGTATATAAAAATCACCAACACGACCCGGAAAAGAAGAAGAAAAGCAAGAACAGATGTGGATGAACGTGAGTGGCAGGAGTGTAGCAAATATTAAAGGAAATTAGTTAATATGCAAAACAATTGTGAACGAAAAATAAGTTTTACTTAGATAAGCATATAGAAACATGTGTAGTGCTTCAACTAAACTTGTTGTAGTTACAGAAAATAAATAGAAAAATGAGTGGTCCCAAATAAAAAATATAGGTAATTTCCACAAAATTTGTGGGTAGGCATAACAACTAAACAAAAACAGCAAACGAAAAATATGTAAAAGGCAAAAAAAAAAAAAAAAAAAGTGAAAAAGATTTTGATTCCAAAATCATGTCAAATGCAGGAAAAAGATTAAGTTTATTTCTACTTTTAGTCTAATATAGATTATAAATAAGATAGTACATCATCCCAATTTCCGTAGGTACTTTGTGTAAATAGACCCTATCGTTTAGTGTTAGTGTGAAAGCGAGCCCTATAGTTTATAACTTGGCGATTTCAACATTAACGTATCAATATTCTTGTAAAAAAGACTTTATTGTCTAAATTTATCAATTTCTATTGTTGAAATGACTTTTTTACCCTTATTATTTTCTTTTATAAATATCATTATTTTTTAATCTATTTTATCTTTAATTTTAAGTAAAATATAAAGACAAAAATTTACATTTTTATCCATTCAATTCAACTGTCATCATAGTATTATCTTTCTGCTGCCACAAAAAAATTAGACATTTTCGATATTCCAGTTAATTAAAATGTTTTTTCGAATCACGAGTAGAAGCTCCGACTTCTTCGCTGTTAGCTATACATGAAAACTAATATGAAGACCAACATGATATACCAACAAATAATAAGAAGTTTTCTATATATCATATTTAGTCAGAAACCTACAAGAAATATAAATATAATTAGTCTTTATATTTTAATTGGGATTAAGGGTAAAAATGTCATTTCAATAACAACGTTGACAAATTTAGATAGTGAGGCCTTTTTTGCAAGGAACATTGTTACCTTGAGGATGAAATCGCCAAGTTAGAAACTACGGTATCCATTTTTGCACCAACACTAAATCATATGGTACATTTGCGCAAATTACCCATTTCCGTAGTATACGGAAAATTTAAATTCGAATTTAAGTGCAATACTAATAGCAATAGGCGAGTAGACTTTTGTCATGGCGAATTGCGTGGTGCACAGTGACAGTTGACATGTCAATTCACGGTTAGTTGGGGCAAATTGGAACCTTTGGGACAAATTTTTGTTTGTGGGGGTATTTTGCATAGCTTGTGGAGGTTTTGACGTTGACTTTCTGATCAAACTTTTAGTTTTGCATATAAGTGTTAGTGGCCACTTCGTGAGTATTAGTTAATAGGTGGTGAAATCATAAAATAAAATTTTTATTTGAATTAAACAGGAGATACATTGAGAGAAACCAAGCGAAATTACAAAATCTCCTTCACCAACTCATCGTGAGGAAGAAAAAACAGGAAACGGAAACTTGAAAATCCCTAACAAATTTGACTCGATTCATCTTTGATCTCTCGAACAGTGGAAATAGATAAGTTAACCAAACAACAATGTAATTCTCACAAGGTCTGAGTTAGCATCAACACTTGGGAAGGTCGGCCGGTGGAGGCGGCAGCTTTTGGTTAGGCAGTTTTCCGTCCAAAACTATCCATGCCATCTTCAAACCCCAGCTGAGATGGACTTCAAAATGACAGTGCATGAACCACACACCTTCAACAAAACGACGCTCTTCCGATCTTAGTATGTAAGTCATAGAAGAAAAAATTTAATCATTTTTTCATTTTCACTCGATCGTTTGAGATTGATTTAGGTATGACGTGTATTACTTAAGGTAAGATCGGAACGTACATATTATTTTTATTAATAAAGAGAAAAGAGTTCAAATTTTGTCTAAGAGTGTGTTTGATTGTAGTTATTTTCTATGAAAAATGTGAAATCTATGGAGGGGAAAAAAGGAAAAAAAAAAAAAAAAGAAAGAAAGAAAGAAAGGTTCTATCTTTGTGTTTTTGATGGAAAATTGAAAAATGAATTGAAATTTCATAGTATAATCGTTTTAAGAAGATTTGGACACATTTTTCATGGAAAACAATTTGTATTCCCTTTTTGTTTTGCATGTAAGTCAAAAAATATTTTCCCTTCTTATGTTTTCGTATCAAATACACCCTAAGTGGAAAAAAAAAAAAAAAAGGTGTGATACCAACCTGGATTATCTGTGCGGAAGCGGATGGCTACCCAAATGAATATACCCAAATGAAATACTTTTTATTTCTTTCGGCAGGATCGACAAGATTATAGTTGAGAGGGTCCTTTTGAGGATCAAAGTTTCCAAAACCTTGTCCAACGACAAAAAAGTTGAATCCATGAAGATGAAGAGGGTGGCTTTCAGCACCAAGAATGCTAGTGTCCTGCAACACTACTTCCACAATGGTATTAAAAGGAATCACAATTGTTTTTGTTCCATTGCTCACATGTGTATTGTTAGGTGGAGGGCCTGTGTAATTGAAAGGGACAATTGGAAAGTTCGGGAAATCAGTGGTGTATACACCATTCGATTGCCCAAAGAAATGGGCTTGAAGAAGTGCTGTTGTGGGGAGTATAAAAGATATGTTGTTCATCGAATCTGAAAATTTCGTGCCATTAGGTCCTTGACAAGTTTGGTTTTTGGGGCATGGATTGCTTCCGAGGCCTACGGTAAAGAAAAAATGCTTATCAACAGACTGTGGCACGTTGGCTGGAAACTGGGCGTTCGCCAAACTACGGAACTTGTTACTGAAATTCGCTGCAAAAGAAGTTCCGTTGATTGGTGGAAGGGTAGGGAGTTGGAGACCTTTGTTTGAAATTTTGGAATGCTTTTTAGTGGATATATTTTCATATTCAAGAATTCCGGCAACAGTGGAATTATCATAGGTGCCTTGACCAGTGAAATATGGCCTAGCAGCCATAAGGAATGTGGTGTTTATGGGATTAAGTTTGGTTCTTAGAAGAACATTGGTGGTTTGTCCTGGCGCAATTAGGATAAAATCGGTTTCAAATGGCTTTACGTAGATGGCATCAGCTTCGACCACAGTTAGCGAATGGTTTGCAATGCTGAAGAAAAGATCGTCATTGAGTGCAGCATTGATTATACGAAGCAGATATGTCTTTCAAACGTGTGCTCTTCCGATCTGCTTGAATGTTTCTGGAATATATCAACAACTGTCAGTCATAAAACATTGGTCAACAAGTCAAAATTCATTTCAAACTATATACTCCCTCATTTTCAAGAAGATAGCCCACTATTACCATTTTCGTCCATCCAAAAAAATAGAGTCTGATTATTTAATTTTTTTATTTCCATATGTGCACCTAATTAAGTCTTTGTTATTCAACCGTTGAAAGTATTTCAAGCAATTAATGAGATATAAGGGTATAGGTTGAAAATTAAGGTGAAATTGAATGTTTCAATTATTTTAACTAGCGCTTCTTAATCTATGTGAAAATAGTTACTGGACTATCTTTATGGGATGGAGGAAGTAAGATATATTTCGTATGTTGATCATTTTATCTGTCTTTAAACATTAGAACTTCTGGCAAAATTGATCAAGTGACCTAATTCATCAAGACGAGAAAAAGAAGAAGCACATACGTTTGGCTGAACAATTGTACAATGGACCGGGGAATCCATTAATGGTGTCTCATCTGAAACATTTGGACCAGCTCCGGTTTGAAACGACTGATTGATAATGGCCTCTGTATCAGCATTAAACCATTCTCCTGTCAAAATGTCATGCATATACATTGAAATATTAGTGTACCCTTTTGAAGAAGTCCAAATAGGGATGAGAACTAACAAAGTTTGTTTGATACATTACCAAAAATGACAAGAACCTCCTTGTGGGGTTTAGGGAAAGGATAAGAAGTATTTTTCTTAGGGAGAATGATGAGTGGTCCGTAGAGAGTGGCTCGCAACCACGAAATGTGAGCATGCCAGAATAGAGTTCCTCTTTGCCCAATTATCGTGAAGTTGTAGACATAGCTCTGGCCAGTCTGGATGGGGCATTGGGTTATGTAAGCCGGTCCATCTGCCCATCCGCTCAAGAGTTGTCGAATACCATGCCTGATTGACACAACTCCGTTATAACATTTTCATGATCAACCCGATAAAGCGAACAAGTGTGTACGGGGTTTTCGTTTTGTGAAAAATGATACCTTTTTTACAACGTTTGGTTAGAAAATAATATTGGGAATTTGAAAAATGAACTTGTAATTAAGAATGTGTAGTTTGAGAAAGAAATAATTTTGTACAAGTGCTATATCAATTTGATTCAGCATGCCCTTATGTATAAACTATAGGCAGATAAATCCCGCATCAATTAATTAAATACAAATTAAAATAATTAGTCAATACATAAGCTCCTTAAGCTTCTCTTCTTAACGAAGTTGACCTTTTAAGATGGAACCAAGTCATGATACATACCAGTGAAGGCTCACATTGTTGGAGACGTGGTTAACCACCTTGACTACCACGCGGTCGCCTTCCCTAGCAATAATTCGAGGCCCTGGGAACTTGCCATTGGCAGTAAGCATGCTTTTACTCTGGCATAATCTTGTCACATTATGTAGCCTTATCTGCACAAACATTAAATTAAACACAGCAAATACGTATAGACAGACACAAAACTAAACCGGCACGAGCTATATTATGTGTATAACAATAAAGTTGAGAACTAAAACATGCAGCAGAATTCGTACATCAAACTGGTAGTGCCTTGTGACGCCCGTCTGCTGGGCTAATGTCGAGTTGAAACAAACAGAGATGCTAAGGAAAAGCAAGAAAAGCAGAATTGCTGGGAATTGAAGAAGAAAAAAGCCCATTTGTCTATATATTTTCTGGTATTCTTTGTATGGAATGATGCTGTAGGATAATTATTAACACTACAAGTGTGCTTTTATATATATATATATATATATATATAGAGCTATTGAATTATAATCACATAGAGAAGTAGTAGTTAAGATTTTCAGCCTTGTAATATTGAAAATTATATCCAAAGAAAACATCAGTACTAAATGGAGATACAATACCTACTGTTGGTCCAAGAGTCCAGCTAATTAACTACTACCAATTACCAATCGAGTAGTGATCAAGAAAAATTTCATAATCTGACGTGATATTCTCCCTACTGTCCTCTGTCAAAGTCTCATTTAACTTGTTTAATTAACCAATAGAAATTCTTAACTTAATTGTTTGTCCAGAAAAAAACGTTATGTGTATAGGATAATGTTATGAAAATGATTTGCAATCAAATGTGTGGGGCATTATGCCACTAGATGCTTAAGTGGTGTGCTAGATGTGTGTTATCACGCCCTGTGATGTGACGTGTCAGATGACACACACTTGGCACGTCACATTACCGTTAGATGTTTGGTGGTAGATGATAAATGGATAATGCCATACATTCAACACATTTTGTGTCTACATGCTATCCACCTCATTGAATTAATTATATATAGTAATAATGTGCTTCTAGTTTATCGCAATATAGAAGTAATTCAATAAGGTAGACAATATGTGAATACGAGATGGGTCGGATGTTTAACATATTATATACATATATATATATATATTATTCTACCCAACTATTATATTCCTGAAACGAGCTAACTAATCACAAGTTCATGAGTCGTAAATCCTCTTCATCATAACACCGAATAGTACTCACAAGTGCACTCATTCATCAACCGATCAATATGTGCAGTGATGGTTCTGTATCAGTTGGGGCTTGAGGCGAGGTTCAAAGAATTAAAGAGCCGCCATATAGACTTATAATCAAATGGTAGTTTTGTAGTAGTAATCGTTATCATAAAAGACTAAATCACTTCATCATTATAATTTGTAACACAATAACCTAAGTTTGTCGAAGTGATTATTTTGCAATGTATAAAGAACTAAAATGGTCGATTCTAGGCATGAGTCATCGCCTCATCTGCCTCATTGCAGAACCGGCCTTATGTGATGTAAAAAAATTTTTTCTAAATCAACAATCTGACATTTAGGATGCATAATAATAAAGAAGTAAAAAGCCAAGGTTAGGAGTTAATTCAAAGTAAGCATTAATTATACATAATAATTAGTTAATATATAATTATACGCAAGGCTAATTAGTTTTTAGTTGTACCAGCTACACACCTTGTGGTGCAATCCCTATAGTTGCGGTTATTTTATCATAAAATGTCATTTTTAGCTTCCATATACATTTAGTTTTAAGCCTCACTTTTGCTCCACTAAGCTATTTGTAGAGTAATCTAAGCAAACACAAATCTGCGTACATTTACCGAAGCCCACAATATACGTGCATGAACAAATGAATTTTTATAACGAGCAACCTCCGCTGTTAAAGTAGAAATATCTGAAGTTTCCTCCCAAAAAAAAAAAAAAAAATGTAACAATATCTAACCACATTAGAAGACAACCGTCCATTATTATTCTTTCTTATCGTTCCGTTATAAATTGAGAAAGGAGAAAAAAAATGAAAACTTAAAAAAAAGGGTCACTCATTAATATATTACTTTATTAATAAAAATACTACTACCTGTGTCTTAAAAAGATATAAGCCATTATTCCTTCTTAGTCCGTCCCAAAATATAGTCTGCTTTTCTTTTAAAAATGTAGTTGAAACATTAATTTTCTTCTATGCCCCTATTTAATGTGCATAGTTATTGCAAAATAGAATTATAAAAGTAGAATAATTAATAAATAAAAGTATATAGTAAGGAAATGATGTTAAAATTATTTATTTTAATATTATTAAATGAATTTTTTTTTAATCTGTGGGGGAAAAAGGAATAGGACTATGTTTATGGGATGAATGTAGTATTAGTAAAATCAAACTAAATAAAATAAATTAAAGTTAAATATCTTCCATAATAACTGATGTATTGTAGAGAATTTTGTTTAATCCCGCTAGACCAGACACATACTTGGTGTGTTCTGATTGGACAACCTAACAAGGTCGGTCCTTCCATGAGGTGTGTGAGGCAACCGCCTCAGGCCCAAAACTATAAAGGGCCTATTTTAGTTCATTATACCCAAATAACTAATCTCTTATATCATTTGACAGGGTCTAAAATTTTAAACTACTTCACATTTGACAAGGCCGAAAGTTTTAAACCACTCCACAATTGATGGGCCATTTTACGAAGCTTAAAGGGCCCAATGATAATGCCGTTCTAAGAAAGCTAGTCCAACCCATTTATAGATCACAAATTGAGAGTTGCCAATGTAAATAAACGATGTGGGATCCTAAAACAAGACCAACTTTTGTTTTAAAAAAAAAAAACAAGGCCAGCTTACCCAACTGTGACTTTTCCTCTCACCAGAAGATCTTCAAAGTCGATATCAATTATCATATAGATGTTTCCATCGCTTGACTTAATGTTTCCGGCTGCACACGCAATGAGCCCATCAATTATTCCTACACATACGAATATTAGCTTCCAGTCTAACATCTCGTTGTCCAGCTTACCAAAAAAGCCCGGGTCAATTATCGTAAAATCCTTATTCGCTTACTTGGGTTTCGAGTTTTATTGCTATTTTCTAATTAATCATATATGCAGAAGATGTGTTATCTATGGTTTATTGGTTTATTTTAGTATTGATGAATTTTAGATGATGTTTAATGTCTTACTGATTTATTGGTTTAGTATAGGACTGAGGAATTTTTAAATTGGCTAGTGATGGATTTAGAGATTGATATAATTTGAGAAGAGCCTTCAAAGATCATGATAAAAAAATCAAGAAATATAGTATTAAAAAAATTTTCTGGGGTGCTGCCCCCGAACCCGAGAAGGGGGCTTCGCCCCTTCCAACCCCCGATGTTCGTCCCTACGTTACTTGTTCTGAGGTCTATTTTTTAAAGCTTGCCTAGGGCCCCAATAATAACAGGACCGGCATTGCAACCTAATATAAGTTATCTAGTCAGAATACGCCATATAGGACGTTTGGTGTTTGCACAAAATTAATATTTTGATGGGGTGTATGTCTAAAAAAGTGGTGGACTATGAATGCAATGTAAATAAGCAATTATGTTAATTTTCTATATATGTATGCAAACAATGTTAATTTTCTATTATTAAGATGTTTATTTTAAATAAGCACGCTAACTTTTGAAACAAAGAGGTAAATAGAAAAAATTCTAGTACTCAACTCATTATTTCTGTTTTTCCCAAATTAAGGATATTCTAGTAGTGGTGAAATGTCATCTATTGTTTTGAGATGATATAAAATACGTAATTTTAGATAAGTAGAAAACATTCGTCCCATAATTCTATCAAGAATTTATTTAGTCCTAAATGAAAAATAGAAGGTTGACGCTTTATTTTTTCATTACTCTAATTAATTGGAGGGAGTAGGCTGGGCGATTTGTTTTGATCCTTGCAATTAATAAGGTCATAAATAATGACGCTGATAAATATTCGATATATCTATGTTGAACTGCACATCACGTTGAATTTAAATTTATATCATGATCGTGTGTAAGAAATTGTAGTATTTGTCTTAATCCATCTAAAATGGAATTTTGCTATGTAAAAATCTTTAGCATCTTTTTTCAAAAGTAATCTTTGGCAACTTTATGTGCAATTTATTTAGCGGCACCATTCCGCTGGACATTTGGAACCTCACAGAGCTTCAATACGGGAATTTGGCGAACAATGAATTCACAGGTTCATTTGAAAATTCTAATTTTTTTTATTTTTATATCTATTTCCCAATTTGGCATTGATTGAATATATGATGCCCACTTGAATGAAGTTTTTTTTTTTTTTTTTGATCATGGAAAACAATTGCTCTTCATTAAATTCAAGCATCTTTTAGAGTGCCAAAGTCTCAAGGAGACATCATGAGTTCAATATGGATTTAGTTAATGTGGTTGATCAAAATTTTCTTTGGCTGTACAACAAAACTTTTTCGGGCTCCATACCAAAAGAGATAGGAAGCTTACAGAATTTGATGAGACTAGACCTTTCCGAGAACTTACTTTCAAGTTCGATACCTTCAAGAATCTAGAATTTGACGATGCTTAAAAGCTTGGATCTTTCTTTTAACCAGCTCAGCGGAACAATCCCATCAGAAACTGGTTTGTTGTCAAATCTTAAATACCTTTCACTAAATTTTAATCGATTTTACGGCTCCATACCGGAAGAGATTGGGAGCATGCAAAATTTAGTGAGACTAGGCCTTTTCACTCAACTACTTTACAGGTTTGATCCCTCATGCAAAATTTACTGAATCTTATTGCCTTTGTCATTTACCACTATGACTGAGTCATCATGCTAGTCCTGTTGAAAACGGTTAACTGCGACTAGAAAAAAGAGGCAAATATACTAATCAAAAAATTAGTTACTGATTGTTAATCCAATTCCCTCAAATTAATTTTTGTCACTTGTTTTTAGCAAATTAAGTTCTTGATCCTATATCCTAGAGGGAAAAAAGCAATAAAAAGAGTTCCAAATCTATTCAATGGGAAATTTAATTTGAAATTAACTGGGTAAATAATATCATTTCTTTTGGCACCTTACGATAATACTTTTGTAGGTCCCATAACAAAAGAAATAGGAAGATTGCAGAATTTGGTGACACTAGAACTTACAGGCAATCAGTTTTCAAGTCTGATACCTTCAACAATTACAAATCTTACAAAACTAAACGATTGCTCCTTGGCTCCAACAAACTCACTGGACCAATTCCATTAGAAATTGGTCGTTTGACGAATGTGGAGTTCCTATCACTTTTACAAAACTCCTTATCAGATTCAATACCTAATACAATTGGGAATCTTACAAAACTAAAAATGTTGTCCTTTATGTCCAACAAACTCATTGGAACAATTCCATCAGAAATTGGTTTGTTGACAAATGTGGAGTTCCCAAACCTTTCATACAACTCTTTGTCTGGTTCAATACATAATACAATTGGGAATCTGACAAAACTTCCAGAACTGATGCTTCACTGCAACAAACGCATCGGAACAATTCCACCAGAAATTGGTTTGCTGAGGAATCTGAGGCTGATAAACCTTTCAAACAACTCCTTGTCTGGTTCAATACCTACTACAATTAGAAATCTAACAAAACTTTACTGGTTGAAGCTTGACTTCAACAATCTCGGAGCAACTATTCCATCAGAAATTGGTTTGTTGAGGTATCTAAAATACCTACACCTTGCCTACAACTCTTTCTCAGGTTCAGTACCTAAGACAATTGGAAATCTGACAAATCTAGGATCATTGCTATTTAACTCCAATGAACTCACTGGAAGCATTCCATTAGAAATTGGTTCACTAAGGAATTTGTCCAGCCGGGATCTTTTAAACAACTCCTTGTCACGTTCAATACCCATTAAAATCTATAATCTTACAAAACTTGTAAGCTTGAGACTTTCCTCCAACAATCTTACTGGAACAATTCCACGAGAGATTGAAAGCAAGAAACTTACTGTGGTATCTTGAACTCCAAGAAAACTGATTGAGTGGACAGTTTCCCACTACTGTATCCAATCTCACTAGCTTAAGAACACTTGCTTAGAGCCATAATGATTTTTCAGGGAGCAATTCTATCAATCATTTGCAATGTTAGTTCCCTTGAATATCTCTATTTGGATCATAACAGTTTTGAAGGAACAGTTCCACAATGCTTGGGAAAATTGGTAGGAAAAAAATTGGAAGGTTTGAACATAAAGAAGAACCAATTTCATCACCAAATTCCAGCTGAAATATTTACAAAAGGATGCTCATTGAAGTCCCTTGTCTTGAATGGAAATCAATTTAGAGGAACATTCCCCAGTATCTTAGTCACTTGCAAGGATCTTGAAGTACTTGATATTGGAAGCAACCAGATGAGTGACCGATTTCCTTACTGGATGGAAACTCTTCCAAAACTTCGTGTTATGGTGTTGAGGTCCAACAAGTTCCGTGGTACAATTCTAGATTCAATAGTGAAGTTCTCATTTCCTCAATTAAGAGTTCTGGACATATCAGAGAATGAGTTCTTTGGCCTTCTTCCTACTCGATACTTAATACATCTTGAATCCATGATGAATGAGAATGAAGTGTACTGGGAAGAGGGATCCTCTTATTATAAAGATGAACTAACAATTGTCTTGAAAGGATCTGAGCTCGAGTCCATAAGAATCTTGAGATTATTTTCAGCGATTGTTCTATCAAAAAACAAATTTCAAGGAGAGATTCCAGCTGCTACAGGTAACCTTAAGTTCCTGCGATCTCTAAACTTGTCAAATAACAATATCATTGGAGAACTCCCGTCATCTCTGGGAAATTTAATTTCACTTGACTCTTTAGACCTTAGTTACAATCAATTGGTTGGAGAGATTCCTTGGCAATTAGAAAACTTGCCATCTTTGGGAATCCTTAACTTCTCACACAATCATCTTTCTGGTCGCATTCCTATTCAAGGACATCTTCTGACATTCGATAATACTTCATACATTGGTAACATAGAACTATGTGGGGCCTCATTGACAAAGATGTGCCTAGATGATAAACAATTGCAGCCGAGTCATCAAATGTCACCACAAGAAGATGATCATGATTCCAAAATGTTAGATGGATTCACCTGGCAAGCTGTCCTAATGGGGTATGGATGTGGACTATTGTTTAGTATAGTTGGAGGATATCTAATCTTTGATTATGATAAACCTAAATGGTTTATAGAATTCATTTATGGAGTTTACAAGATAAAGATCAACATGGAGCAAAGAAGGACTATTCTTCATTAACTTTGCCTTAGAAAATAAGGCCAAACAGAGCTTATACATTGGCAATTGGTTTAGAATTTTAATTTTCTAAAATGATATCATATAACCTTGTACTTCTCAGTAGCCAATGTTGTTTATCTCATGGTTTTCAATAAAACATGAGACTCTTTATTCCCTTATGAATATTTGTTTATCGTATTCTACTTTGTTACGCAATCAATAAATAACAACAAAAGTATGAACAATATAAATATATCTGAACACATTGATTTATTTATCTAACTGTAGCATACATGTATATCTAAAAATCATATATACTCCCCCATTCTTTATAAAATTGACCTGACAAGCTTAACTCAATATTGATCCTTGTTTGTACCGCTTGAATAGTCACTAACCTCGAAGAAAGATAAAGTCTTAACCAAGTACTTAGTAAATCATCTCCAATGGGTAGTCCAAAAGTTGGGTGGTGTAGAGGAGAGAGATAGAGGAAAAATGATTATTTTAATTGAATGTTGGTGGAAAGATGTGTAGGAAAAAAAGAGAAGGAAAAATGAAAAAGATGAGAGAAATAAATAGAAATTTAAAAATAATAATAAAATAATAGTGGTAAAGTCTTGAATGAATGTCTAAAAATAGACCTTACACGGGATACAAATGAGGAAAAGTGAGGAAAAAGTGATGTAAATGAGAGAAAAGTGATTACAAGAAAAGGAAAATTAAAAAAAATATGGGACCTACGATTTTTTTTTTTCTCCATCTCTCTTCTTAGACCACACCCCAAGATTATGGTGCATTGGAGATGCTCGTAGACGCCCAGAATACTTTATTTGTACTAAGTCTCCTCATTATTTCAGAAAAAGCAGTCTGTTGAGGAAAAAAATGATGTGACAATTGGCATAGGATGCAATTGAAGGTAGAAATGTTTTACCATGGTGAAATGCCTTCATCCTGCACATGATCTCTGTTTACCACTTTTGCGCACTTTAGCTATTTGTTTCTCCTCCACAGACGGTTACGGCAAGTGAGGCCATCTCCTTAGGCATAACAAAAAGTCATATTCCTTGCTTATAAAAATAATCCCGTATAAAAGCCAGTATATATTTGTTTTCAATTCACTGTAGTGAAATTTTTTTTCATCAAATAGTTACAAATAAAACACACTATATATATATATATATTTTTTTTTTTAAGTAGAAAGTTCAATTCTCATTATTGATCCAATAGTCCGATACAACAAGAGATAGGAGATAAACTATCCAGTCTGGAGCTACGTCAAGAGTACATGGAATAAAACAACAGCTAGCCCTCCTAGCTATAGTATGTGCAACCGACTTGGCTTGTCTTCTAACAAAAATGACGTCAAAGTCATTCCGTTCTTGCATCATAGTTTTGCCATCTTGTAGTAGCATACCATACTCTGAATGATCTACTTCTTCATTATGAAAAGGATCCACCACTCCTTTAGCATCTAACTCCACAATGACATTATAAATTCCGAAGCTCAGCAGCCATTTAAATGCACTTCTCAACCCCAACTCTTCAGCTTCCTTAGCAGAGAAAATACCCTCAAATGTTTCCAATCTACATTTGATGATTTCCCCGCTTTCATTGCGAAGGATCATTCCAACTACAGTGACTCTCTGTTGCTCAAATAAAGTAGCATCCACATTACATTTATGAAAGCCGAATGGTGGTTTGTGCAAAACTGGTGCGCTTAAAATCTGTTGCTTTACTGGTTCCTGTTGCTTCCCGGCATTCACCCATTCCATGAGTGCATTTAATCCATAAAATACTATCTGCCGAGGGTCTTGACTTTGGTTTCTCCAAAGTCTAGCATTTCTGCCCCGCCAAATACTCCAACCAATAGCACAAACTTTAGTGACTTCCATCTCGTTTCTGCATAAGACTTTGTTAAAAAACCAGTCCTTCACCGAATTACAATTTTCCCTTGGAATATCGAGCTTAGCCGTTTACTAGATATTTGTTTGCCATTCATTGTGTAGTGAAATATTTAATTTTTCGCATTAAAAATTGAAAAAAAATTATTTCTCATATGTCACTCCTAATTTGATGCCATTTAGCTATATAAAAGTGTTGCATTTTTCAGTATCGTTTTTTTTAAAACTAAAAAAGCACTTTTATTTTTAGGTATCACAAAAAGTTCAAACATTTTACCATTTTAAACAATGAGCATTTTTGCATATTTTCTGCAAATTAATTAATCAGGCTTATTGAGGTACATCATTGAAGATCAAAGACACATTTTGTGCCCTTGACGTATTTGTATTTTTCTCACACATTATAAATTACTAGTAAAAAGGTTAACATAAATGAAACTTAGGTATAACATCTGAGGAAATAAAATACTTAATTTGAGAACACTGCATAGAGGGAGTAAAACTTCATAGGAAACAAATAGTACAATGTCACTCACATCATATCACTTTTAGCTGAAAAATGAGTAGCAAATTTAAAGGGGGGAAAAACAGAGAAAAGAATAATCATATACTAACATAAATTTTATTTTTGTATCGAGCCACAATCTTGGCTTAGTCGAAATCCAATCAAGAAAGGAAACCCAATGGATAGGTGAGTCATTAATAGAAGTCCGCAATAAAGATAAGATATGAATCGGTAGAATGCAGCTGGGATTTCTAGAGGGGAGCAATAGTCGAAGAGTGATCTGGAACAATTCAAATGGCAGATAGAAATCCAAAAAATTTAAAAATGAAAAGGATTATCTACCATAGAGCTTGCCAAACAATAGCAAAGAGACAGAATTGTTCAAGTGGGAAAATTGCAGTCAACGTCTACTAGTGCACTTTTAATTTAATTAATATATAGATTTATTTTTTCATTTGACATGCTCATTCTCTATAAGTGAATAGATGGATAAATAGATTGCAGTTTTAATTTTGTTGTAACTAAACACATAATATTCTTTCCCTTAACAATTCCTCTATTATGATAAAATAGTCTACGGCAAGTTAAAAACTTAATACCAACGGTTTTCGAAGTTTGAAATTATCTCACTCATCATTGAAGCATGTTTCATAAAGAATGAACTAGATTTTCACTCGCGTGTTGCACGGGAATATCGTTTAGTATAATGTAGTAATAAAGTTATTATAAATTTTCAATACGTTAACTAAACCCAATAATTATGATATGTCAAACTATTGATGTCAACTCAACACTTTGTACATTAGAAGAAATGTGTAAAAATATTAACAATATATATGTAATAAAAAAGGCATATGATAAAGTAAATTTTACATATAGTACGCAACTTTACGCTTTGTGCCAGTTGAGTTACCTATTCTATTTTTTTTGTTAATGCCATAGAACAAACTCTTCATAAATTCTCACATAGGGTTCCTATGTCCAACATCTCATTACAATGATCCTTTTACCCCTTTAAAAAAAAAACAAAAAATGAGAACAATATTTATACCTTTCTCATTAAGTAATAATAACAAGAAAAATTAAAAATAAATTTTTTTATCATAAACACAATGCACATACAGCACAGAGACACTGTGCGCCATGTAACAATATTTTTGTTAAATGCGGAATGGTAAAATTAAAAATAATTAAAAAATAAAAAAAATTTATTCACTACCCTACAGTTACCTAGCTGCCCGTCCCACCCCCAAATTTAGAATGTGGTTGGAGAAACATCTCAATTTTGCCATTCTAGATAGTTTCCTCATCTCCCCTACAATTTCATGGACAGTCAACAACTCAATTGAATCACTTGATATAGGTCACAATAGGGAAATTTCTATATTATTATAATATTTTTATGTAGCATGTTATGTACTCTATACTCAATCAAGAATCTAATTTTTTTACAATAATCTGGTACTAATTAGAATCCATATCCGAAGGCCCCGTTGACAAATAAGAAAGAAAATCCAAACTGAAGTATTAATTAATCTTGCTAACAAAATTGGCAGCAAATCGAAAAGAAAACTAATAACTAAGATAGACTTAAAGCACCAATTTAAATGCTTTAACTTGCAATGGTCCAAAAATGTCCATCAAATCAAAATATATAAATTAATAATTGTTCAAAGACTTGTGAATTCATAATAATGATTTTTAGTTGTTATCCATTGTTTCTCATTTCTATATCAAGAATGTTTTATGCCACAGATTTTTGTTTTTCTAATTAAACGTTATTGTGTGCTTTTACTTCAGAGTCTAGCGCATCAAAAATGTTATTAAAGGGGGTCAAGAATCTATTAATTGAATTTATAAAAAGGAATACCTTAATCTTTGATTGAAATAAGGTCCTCATTTTTTTTTAAAAAAGAAAAAGAAGGCAATTTTTCCTCTGTAAAAGGTAAGGAATTGCAATCGATGAATAACAAATTTAAACCGGAAAACCCAAACAAATGAGAGAGCTGGTACCATTTGTAACAAATATTATCTCTCCTTTTTTCTTTTTAATTCTTTCAATTTTTAATTGCCTTCTAGATTTTTCCAATTGTCATTCCAGTACCACAGGACACACAGCTAATACCAGTGAAAGGACCCAAATATCCTTTCCTATAGCAGAAATAGCAGGAAAATTGCGGTAGGCCTCTACTGCAGCTAGTTTCATTTAATTAATATATATAGATTAGAAAATTTATATTTTGCCCACGCATGCATATTATTATGCATGCGCGCAACACGTGGCACACATCCAGGCTACGAGTGTGAAATACTTGTAGCTTAGATGTTTGACACATATGCACGCATGCATAATAACATGCATGCGTGCAGGCAAAATGAAATTCCTAATATAGATTATACTCAATCTATATCGTGATTAAATTTCTTAAGCTAAAAACACAAATATTAATGGTACTAGCCTTTTACATAGCTATATTTTCTTTCTTGAAGATTTGAACAGCACATAAGTTGGGTTTATTATTGCCATGAATGAAATAAAGGATGAGGCTAGTGATCAAATACGAATTGAAGTTAAGGCAGAACATTTCTCCATGGCATATTTTATTGATAACATATATATATATATATATATATATATATATACACACACACATATCATCACATCTTTGTTTTTTTGGTCCTATATCTATACACTATTGTATAATTAGACTCCACTAAATTGCTGCCACTTTCACTCAATTTTTTTTTATTTTTTCTCTTTTCTATTTTTAGCTTTTTCCCATTGATATGGTTCATTTTTAAATCTTCTTTTTCAATTATACTAATTATTTTTGCGGACGTTACTTGCATTTCTTCTCTCTCAATATTTAAGTACTAGGCGAAAAGAATGACCTGTAATAATGCACAAATTTAACATAAATGGATGACACAGACGTATTTTACAGAGAGAATGTGAAGGTAAGGATGCAATTACCCAAACATAAAAAAACAAAGATATAGACCAAACGCACGATAGTGTTTAAAGGTAGGGGACCTTCTGCACCAATTATCCAACAGATAAATGTTAGCTATTTATTATGAACATAAGGGGAAGATTTCATGTCCATTCTGCTAAGTTAGTAATCTTCAATAATTCCAGTTTAAAATTGCATTTTTGGCAAGTCTTAAAGGTTTCTTTCACAGATATATTTCCAGGCTTTGTTGCCGGTGCTTATTGGTAAAATATGGCATTCCTGGCTCGACCTACTAGTGTCAATCAACTTACTTTCGGCTTGAATACCTTCTTACATATAGTCAGATGTTCTTCTTACATATATTCCTTCTGTCCCAAATATACAACCCACTTTTTATTTTTCAATTGATGTAGGACAAGAAAATTAATTTTATTAGCATTAGGATTTAGGTTTTAGTTTCTAGTTTTATTCTAGTAGGATTTTAATTGTTTTCCCTGTCCAAGTTTATTTTGGAGTTTTAATCCTTTTCCTTTTCCAATTAGGTAACTTAGGGTTTTGGAGATCCTTATATATATATATATATATGTCGTAGTTTGCTATTGCTAGGGATATACAATATTATTCAGAATAAAACTTTATCCTTTTTTTTTTAAACCTGGTTTGGGAATATTATTGCGTTCGTTCAAGCCATAGTCGAACAACACCCATTCATGTATAATACTATTGCGTTTGTTCAAGCCATATTCGAACAACACCCATTCGTGTATTATGAACAAGAACATATTTTATTATTCTTGTTTTTATTCTACATCAGGCGGTATCAGAGCTTATGGGGAACGACTAGGGCAAAACCATTGAGGCTAGGTTTAAGGCAATAGAAACCAATTTGCAGGAGATCAGTAATCTACTCAAAATTGTGTTGGTTGCCTTGAAGCTTGGAGGTAATCTACAACCACATGTTGCTTCCCCAATAAATCCAGCCTTATTCCCCCAATACATCCAACCTATGTTCAAGCCCCAATTCCTTATTGTGAGCTAAATGAAGATTATAAAAAGTACAAAGTCAAGGTAGAGATTCATATTTTCAATGGGAGTTTGGATGTGGAGTCTTTTCTTGATTGGTTGATTGAGGTAGAAAAATTCCTTAAAATCATAGAGGTTATTGAGGAACATAAGGTTGCAATTGTAGAATACAAGTTTAAAGGAATAGCTGGTGGAAAAGTATACTTGATAAGCATTATAGGTTAAGACAACCGGCCATCAGAGAATGGATCCTTATGAAAGAATTGTTGCAACGTCAGTTTCTACCTAAAGATTATATACAATCTTTTTACATGCAGTTTTAAATTGTGGGTAGCGAAGTTAGTTGGTGGCTACCTACGAAGAGGAATTCTTGAGGCTACAATCTCATTATGGTGTCATGGAGGCTGATGACTATCAAATTGTACAATTTGATACAGAGTCTTCAGTAATCGAAATCAAGGAATCCATGCATGTTACAGAAATAGAAGAGCTTGATAAATCTCCAACATCAAGATTGGATTTGAGTGCTGAATTTGAGTTCCCAAAGATGACATTGAAGTAGATACAACGCTACAAGAATGTGGCAACAAAACTCTTGAATCTAAGAAGGCAACTTTCGTGGTCCAAGCTCCAATTTTTGACAATTCAAGAGAAGAAATATTCTTCAATGGATGCACTGGAAAAGGCCAATAAATCATATGAAACTATTCATTTTGTTGTCTTGGTTGAGCAACTCATTTATGAGGAAGATTTAGTTAAGAAGGCACATCTTTCCATTAGAAAAATTATTTTAAATCTCAACTTTGGTAGATGTATGCTCAAGGTATAAAAGCTTCAATGGTGGCTAATAGTTGGCGTATTTGTACGGTCTGCTTGTTGGTCAGATCAAGTAACGTTGTGGCTATGGGAAAAGTTGAGAAAAGATTATTTTGTTAGAGTATCTCACTCACACATGTCAAGCAAGATGTTACAATTTCATGGCTTCTTGTCAAAAATAAAACTCAGGGCGAGTTTTTGTTTAAGAGAAGGAGTTCGATGTAGGACAAGAAAATTAATTTTATTAGCATTACGATTTAGGTTTTTGTTTTTGGTTTTATTCTAGTAGGATTTTAATTGTTTTCCTTGTCCAAGTTTATTTTGGAGTTTAATCCTTTTCCTTTTCCAATTAGGAAACTTAGGGTTTTGGAGATCCTATATACATATCGTAGTTTGCTATTGCCAGGGATATACAAAATTATTCAAAATAAAACTTTATAAGTTTTTTTTTTTTTTAATTGGGTTTGGGAATACTTTTCCTTTATCTTTTGCGTCCGTTCGAGCAATATTCAAGCAATACTTGTTTGTGTGTTATGAACAAGCACTATTACAGAATTGACAAAAAAATAGATATACGAGTTGGTTATTGGGAAAAACGACACGCAAAACACACGTGGTAGCAATTTTGAAAATTTCAGCTAAATAATAGGCGTCGATTCCTCAAGAAAGCCAACGTCTATAGTACCTCCTAAACAATGGGCGACGGTTCTTCAAGGAACTGACGCCTATAGTCAAATAATAGATGTCGGTTCCTTCATAGGAACTGATACCTATAGTTTGAAATTCATAATTTTGAAAAAAATATTAAAAAAATTAAATTTTCACTATAGGCGTCGGTTCCTTCATAGGAACCAACGCCTATAGTTTGAAATTAAAATTTAATGAAGTTTTGAAAAAAAAAATACTAAAACAATTAAATTTTGCACTATAGGCCTCAATTCCTTCATAGGAACCGACGACTATAGTTTGAAATTCAAATTTCATGAAATTGGAAATTCAAATTTCATGAACTTTGAAATTTTGCACTATAGGCGTCGGTTTGAAATTCAAATTTCATAAAATTTGAAATTTTTTTTGATATTTTTTTGGGAATGCACATCGGTTCCTACATAGGAAACGATACCTATAGTGGTGCATTTTTCTACAAAATCTCCTCATTTACAAGATGCATAAAAATATATGGCTGGCTCTTTATCTCTCAAAACCCTCAACTCTCTTTATGTTTTCTTCATGGAAACTACTGCTTCTTCTTCCTCATCCTTTAGCTCTATGAAAATGAAAGCCCTACTCAAAGCGTTCATTCTACTTGACAGTGAGGAGAAGGGTGCCAGCGATGAGCAGAATCCCAGCAACGAAATCAATTGTTGGCTGATTTGGTCATCTAGAACTACCACGAGAAGCTCAAGTTGGAGAAACAAGCTAGAAGTGTGTGATTTATTGCGAAAGGTTTTGTTATTAGATTTAAATTTAGTTTCCTTTGAAGATGAATCAGAAATGAAAAGTTTTAGAAGTATGTCATTTAAATGCAAAATATATTTTCTTTAAAGCCATTATTTCATTTTTTCAGTTGAAGCTTGTTGAGCATTTTCTATTTTTCTTCCACATCTGATTTATTGTACGGATAAAAATATTGGAATATCTCATTCAGAAGAATAAGCGTGATTATTATTCTTGCTCAGATTCAGCAACCAAAAAAAAAGAAAAGGAGAATAGGCGTCGTTTTTTATTCTACAACCGACTCCTAAAGTCAAGAATAGGCGTCGGTTGTATAGTAACAACCAACGCCTATTCTTTATTTGATTTAATTTTTTTAAGTGGACTTTAGGCGTCGGTTGTTACTTGTTGACTTTAGGCGATGATTGTACACTAACAGCCGACGCCTATTGTTAACCTTGGGCATCGGCCAACAACCGACACCTATACTTTGAGAATGGGTGTCTCTTGTATCAGCGTCTACATCACAACTGGCGCGTATTTATCATTACAACTGATGCCTATTATGCTTTTTTGTAGTAGTGAAGAATATCTTTTATTATTTTTATTTCCGTTCTGTATCATCAATTATCTCAAATATATAGTTCTATTTCTTTATCATTAAAAAGTCTAATTTGCATTTAACTAGTCTACCTCCATTTAACACTTTTTTTTTGGCAAGCACCTCCATTCAATACTTCGGTAAAAATTAACTTTTTTTTTTTTTTTTGGGAAGATCACTTTGGGAAAATTAGCTTTTTACCACGAAGTGTTTACGGTGGCAAGGACAACCATGGTTAAAAGTCTTTTGCCCATGGCATTTGAACTGTGGTAAAAATGCTTGTCGTATTTACACCTAAAGGAGTATAAATGACACCAATAGTTATAACTACAGTAATTGATCGAATTATTGATTACTGTTATTTCTACTATGGCAAATAAACTACCTTTAATGTGTTGCTAAACTCTCCTGCTACCAAAATACACCTGAAAAAACATATATGCTTCTGCACGAAAATTTTTCCTAAAACCAAAAAGCGAACCCACCTCCATCTCTCTTTTTCTCTTGGAACTATAGAATCCAATTCTCTTATCCTCTGACTAATCTCCTCTACCTACTCACCCAAAGCCCTACATAAGATTCTTCTCCTCTACTCCTAATCTCATCTGCCATAATCTACTCTAAAATATTTCCCATTGCAGGTGGTCGTCGCTTCCATCACCAACCATGGGTCATATTCTTCAGCTAAATGTAAGTGATTTTCTTGGAGTTTAGGGGTTACTCTATTTTTTTTTTTTTGAAACCAAACTTTCAATTAATATGTCATTACAAACTGTCGATCCAATACACCAAGATATACAACTTGACCGTGACCTATATATATAACAGAGGATAAAGTGAGAGAGGCTATACTGTAGGCAACCATATTTCTTCACTCACGAGAAATATGACTACATGGACTACATCAAAGCTTAGTTAGGACCAACTTGATTTCATTAAGAAGAGGGGCATTATGCAGAAATTTTGAGTTCCATTTAAATCATGCACCATTACTAAGCAATCCGTCTCGACCCCATTTATTTTAAAGCTATGATTTTTAGCAAATTTCAATCCTAGAAGTAATGCCATGGCTTCCACATCACCAACACGAGGAACTCTATCGAAACGTTCGGCAAAAACACCTATAGTGATACCAGAATCATTTCGAATAATAGCCCCAACTGAAAAGCTTCCTAAAGCTTCATTGACTGCAGCATCGACGTTAAGTTTAAAGCATCCCATTGGAGGTGCAATCCATTTATCTCGAGCTCTATTTGTTGAAAAATCCTAAAGCACTGATACTTAAGAGAAAGTAGCTGCCAAACTTAAACTAGAAACCACAATTTTGGCAGGATCATGTTCTTTACCATCATGCACTGACTTATTTAGGTCAAACCAAATGCATCAAGCAGCACAAAGAATTTGGCAAAGTTGATGATCATCACTAGCAGAAGAAATAGCATAGATCACATCTTTAACCTCCTTCCAACCCCTAGGTTTGTTAAAATTCCATAGTCCAATGCCTTTCCACACTTCCTCAACAAAGGGGCATTCAAACAATGCATGTTGTGTATACCTTCAGCTGTATAATAGCGAGGGCATAGATAGATGAGCCATCCCCCACTCGCCAATGTGACCGAAGCTATAATAACTCTTTTCCCCAAAAAATAACTTTCCAATACAAAAGTCACCATTTTTTCATCTAGCCTCCAACAAATTACTTCAAGGGAAGTACTTGCCTTTCAATAGTTTTGTCAAAAGAGAATCAAGCTCTTGTAATAGCTTCCATGCTTGCTTTGTAATAACAGCTTTACTGAATGCCAGAAGCTCTCAGAATCCAAGCCCACTGCATTTTTGGGAAGACATAGCTTTTGCCATTTGATCCAGTGAAGCTTTCTCTTCTCTGCATCTCCACCCCACCCAA
Source organism: Nyctanthes arbor-tristis (assembly GCA_963692815.1). Taxonomy (NCBI): domain Eukaryota; kingdom Viridiplantae; phylum Streptophyta; class Magnoliopsida; order Lamiales; family Oleaceae; genus Nyctanthes; species Nyctanthes arbor-tristis. The sequence continues at coordinate 55,692 of CAVNYN010278601.1, forward strand.
ACCTACCAATTGCTTACTGACTCGAGGAAAGAATACCCTCTAGGATTTTGAAAATACTTATCAGATAAGACGAATTGCTTGCAAAACTGATTTAATGAGTACTTCTCTTCCTCCAATAGAGAACAATCCCCGTTTCCACACAGTAATTCGTTTCCATACGCGATCTAGAATGATGGTAAAATCTCTCCTTTTCTATTTACCAAATGCTAGAGGAAACCCTAAATAATATCTCCATCTATCTTCTAATTGAATGCCCAAAGCCTGTGATAATCTTTGCTTATCCCTAGTTTCAACATTAGGGCTAAACATGATAGAAGATTTGTTAATATTAACCCACTGTCCTAAACCAGGTTGATAAGTCCTCAAAATTTTATCAAAAGAAGAGATCTATGAATCCTTAGCTCTCAAAAAGATGAGACAATCGTCTACAAAAAAGAGATTATTAATCCGTAGACATGACTGAGTGCATTGTATCCCTAGAATATCCTCTCTAATTTCTGCTTGATGTAATAATCTAGAAAATGCCTTAGCGACAAGCGGGAAAAAATAGGGCGACAAAGGACATCCTTGCCTCAACCCTCTGGTTGGGATTACATTTCCGCGTGCCAAACCATTGATGACAAAAGAGAACTTGGTAGTAGAAATATAAAGTAGAATAAGCAATCAAAGCATTATCTGTAATTTGTCGCCCTGCAATAAAAGTACTTTGGTTCTGCGAAATGAGAGTATGGAGTACTTTCTTGAGCATATTAGCTATTGTTTTCGAAATGCTTTTGTGAAGAACATTGACTTAAGGGTTGAAAATCAGTAATATGTCAGCCTTTTACTTTTCAGGAATTAAAACGATATTCATAGAATTAAAACTTACAAGTGACTGGCCATGATTCAAGCATTGTAAGCAAATCCTAGAGATATCGCCCCCAATCATATCCCAATGAAGCTGGTAAAAGATGGCATAGAGGCCACCAGGCCCTGGAGCTTTATGTGATCCTAGTGACATAACATATTCTTTAACCTTCTCATTAGTGAAAGACATATCCAGAAAATCGACATCAGCAGCTAAAAGTAAAGTATGGATACCTTGAACTGTTATATCTAACTGAGAACTAGGAAATAATTTGTTAAAATATTTCTGAAAATAAGCAAAAATATCCTCCTCAGAAAACCATTCTTCTCCATTACTTTCTACAATGTGATGAATTGAATTCTTCCTCTTTCTTGATGGTGCTTTTGCATGGAAGAGTTTTGTATTCCTGTCCCCTTCTTTCAACCATTGAACTCGGGATCTCTATTTCCAATGCAACTCTTCCCGTTCCAACAAACGATGGATTTTTCCTTCTAACTTACAAACCTTTTCCATGTTGTTTGCGGGTCGATCTTGGTTAAGTATAGAAGAAAGCTCCGCTTGTAATTTCTTTAGTTCTTGGCTCCATTTACCAAACTTATTTTTACTCCAATTAGAAAAGTCTCTACAGCAAGGGTTAAGAAGGTTCACTAACCTTTCAGTAGAATCAAGTTGCCTATATTTTGCCTTTATGCTGTACCAGGATTCCTGGACCATATATGCAAAGCCAGCTTCTCTAACCCACCACTATTCAAAACAGAAATTCGTAGGCTTTCTATGGCCCAGTGTGTTGAAGTGTGACATCTCCAAATTGAGAAGAATAAGTCGATGATCAGAGCTGACATAATCTAAGTATTGCATGTTGTAGAAGGAAATAAATTTTGGGCATTTTTGACCCAAAGATATCTATCAAGACGTTCTTGTATAAACTGTGGACCCTATCGCTTGTTCATCCACGTATATCGTGGTCCTGTGAAGCCCATATCCCCCAGTAGACAATCTGCCACAGTGTTTCTAAAATTCTCCACTTGACTTTCAGTTCTTATGCCTCCATCGTTAAGTGAAAGAATTTCATTAAAATCACCACCACAAATCTAACGTAGAGAGTTCATTGTTTTAAGTTTTCTTAACAAATCCCATGAGAAATGTCAATGCTCAATTTTTGGATGTCTATAGAAACCAGCGAAACCCCAAAAATATTATTATAGTCAAGAACAATATCTATATGTCTTATAGAGTAGGATTGGAGTGTTACATTACAATCATGTGACCACAATAAGACAAGCCCTCCACAATGTCCTCGGCTATCTACAGCAAAACTATCGTCGAAACCAAGCTTATATTTCAGACTGTGTGCCTCTGTTCCAAAAAGCCTCATCTCTGAGAGAAAGTCGAGAATCGGGGAATACAAGCGGATAAATTTCCATAGTGCATATAATGTGACAAGTTTTCCCACACCCTGTACGTTCCAACATATGCATCTCATGGTGTCTGGTGGTCCTGCAAAGTAGGTTCCACCATTTGGTCAGTAGGAACGACTTGTGTCATTGTTTCATGCTTTGATTTTTTTTTACTTGGAGAGTCCTCCATTGCATCGTTCTCAGATACTGTCTTTGTTTCATCCTCTAAATAGCTTCGTTTGAGGCTCGTATTCAACCCTTGTAGTCCAACGTATTTAGTGTATGCGTGATTATCCTCAACTAAATTTCGATTATCTATTGCTTTCTTAGGCAACATCACCCCAGTGGATTTATTATCACTCATTCCTCCAGCACTTGTGCATCATTTCCACTTCCCCTCTAGTCCTTCGTTTTGGTTGGCTAACCGTTTCCCCAATTTTGATTATTTGAAACGTTAGTACCAAAATTTCTAAAGCCCTAACCCTCTTTGTCTCTCCCAATTGAAAATGACAATAGAATAGTGCCAAGCACTTTTCCCTTTCTTTCTCCTTACAAAGTTGCCAGCCAACTTTTTCTTCATTAGCTGCCAGTGCCAGTGATTTCCTCCCTTCCTCAAATCCTTTGAAGCTCTCTAGCTCCATGCCGCCACCTTCTCATTGGGTCATTCCAAATCTAGATTCTTTGAAGTATGAGTTTTAAAGGTAATTTTGAGATTCTAACTTTTTAACTCCTAAATTCTAACAAGTTAAGAAATTGAGTGGTGCTTGTTGTTAAGAAATTGAAAGTTGAAATTTGAAAGTTGTTCATGTTCTAGTTAATACTTACTACTTTTTCCACTCAGTGTGGACTGTTAAGCATGGAGGATGATCTGCTATATTTCCTGAAGGGGGTGGTAAGCTCAAATAGATTAATGACTGAATTTTGATTATGAGTGAGGGATGAGAAGAGAACTGTAATCTTGCATTGTAACTATTGTTGTATACTTGCAGTTTTTTTCCTTGATTCTTAATTGTTGAATTTTAGATGTTAATTTGAACATGTCTCTACCACTAATCATCAGAATGTAATTGCTCTTTCTTATACTATGCAGTTGGATAATTGGAGTAAAAATTATACGTTAGCCACCAGCCCACTGATTTCTTTTATTATGCTATGGATTTAGTTCCTGATTTGATGAATGGTGAGTTTCTCTATTAGTCAATTTTCCTATTCACTATGCTTAATTAACTGTGAATGTTGAGTGCTTGAAGCCTTGAACTTTGGGGCATTTAGTTCTTTAATTGTTCATCGCTCACTAGTTCGTTTTTGTAGTTCTTTATTGTTGGATTATTGAAAGATTTAAATAGTTTAAATTTAAAAGGATAATTTTCTAATTGATTCTATTAACTTTGTGGGTTTTAGTGTTTTGATCGTTGATTGCTCACTAGTTGGTTTTTGTAGTTGTCTTTTATTGTTAGACTGTCGGAAGATTTTAGTGGTTTAGGTTTAAATGGACAATAAGTTTCTTACTGACAGTTTGACAATTTTTGTCGAAAGTGAGCTTATTAACAATATATATATATTCTCTTATACTGATAGTTTCTTTTTACACTTTTTTTTCCTTATTTCCCTTTTTTCTTTGTTTTCTCTCTTTTATTTTAAATCATTTTTTTCTTTCTAAATTTTTATAGTATCAATTGTTTGATCTTTTAATTTATATAATAATATATGATGTTATATTGTTTTAATATAGGTTGTTATGTAAACAACATAACCTGTTAAATAAATAACATAAATTGTTACACATAAAGTATAAAAATTGTTTATTACCATATACTGTTACACACACAACATACCTTTTTGCCAAATAACATGCTTGTTGCATAAATATCATAGCTTTGTTTTGAACATAACATAACTTCTTACGGAAATAGCATAGAATGTTATGCACATAACATGAGATGTTGGACAGGTAACATAGTTTGTTATAAAGATAACATACATTGCTATTAAGTAATAAATTCATTGAAACAAGTCTAAATGGTATATAAATAATAGTAGCCAAATGATATTGTAAAAAAATTAAAAAAATAAATTATAAAAAAATCAGAAAAAATAGAAAAATAGAAAGTTGTAAATTTGACAGCCTAAATGACTCAGATTGCCAAAAACTAACGGTTGTTCATGACCTGGAACACCTCATTGTTCTGATTTCAGGAAAGTATTATATGCAAAATTTACATCGAAAAATAAAAGAACCCAAATTTCAACTAGATTTTTGATCTAATAGTCCCTCAATCCATGCTGACATATGATGTACATTACCTCGTTACATAGATAATATTGATTTTTAATAACAAAGATCATTAGACAGAAGATATATATTGTTACACAAACAATATAGCATGTTACAAACGATAACACAACTTGTTACGGAGATAACATAACTTGTTACACACAAAACGAATGTTTGACATAGGGGTGGACGTCCGATTAGGAAAACCGCCAAAACCGACTCCACCGACCCGAAATGGGCCGGGTCGGGTCGGTTTTCCACAGTAATCGGGTCGATGGCGGGTTAAAAACGAATAACCCGACTCGAGTCAAGTCAGGTGCCGGGTTGACTCGATATAACTCGGGTGAACCCGGCCGAGTCACCCGAGTCGGGTTCCACTCAGTTTATTCATTTTTTTTTCTTTTAACTTTCCTCCATTTCTACAAAAACTCCACAACAAAGCTTTAATCTAAAACTCCACAACAAAGCTTTATCTAAAACTCCACAACAAGTCAACAACAAAAAAAAAAAAAAGAAAAAAAATCGTGGCAAACTTCACGATCTGACAATTCAAACTTCAAACATTGGAATTGGGCTTGTGTTTTTTGTCTTCCAAAAAATGGGCCGCTTTTGGAGTATTTGGGCCACCATTTCACAAAAAAAAAAGGAAAAAAAAAAGAGGAAATTGGGCCTTATTGGCCCAAACCGCCAACCCGAGTCTACCCGACTCAACCCGAGTTCAGTCAGGTTGACTCGGGTTTTGGAACCGAGCCGGGTCGGCTCGGTTTCCAAATCCTCAACCCGATTAATGGTCGGGTTGGGCCCAAACCCGACCCGACCAGCCCTGACTGTTGCCCAGCCCTAGTTTGACGTGAAAAATTTTAAGCAGAAAAATTTTCTTCACTGCAGCCTTACCTATTTACAAAAATATCGTAATTGAAATTAGACTTACTTGATCTAGAAGGTCAAAGTAGTCCTTTCGAGTATGTTCTTCCTTTCCCATGTGGCTTCATCTCTGCCACACCTATCCCATTAGACTTTGACTAAAGGAATTTCATTATTCCTTAGGACATAGACCTTTCTTTCCAATATACACATAAGTGCCTCTTGATAAGTCAAATCTTCTTGAACATTAATTGATTGTATGTTCACCATGTGACTCGGGTCAGCAATATAGTTTCGCAACAAGCAAACATGGAATACATTGTGCACAGCTGAGAGTTCTAGTGGCAATGCTAATCAAAAAGCTACATTCTCAATCCTCTTGAGTTTTTCAAACGGCCCAATAAATCTCGGTCTCAGCTTTCCTTTCTTGCGAAAATGTAAAATATCATTTAGCGGAGCCACCTTGAGAAATACTTTTTTGCCGACTTGAAACTCCAAATCCTTTCTTCTCTTATCAGCATAGCTCTTTTGTCTATCTGGTGCAGTTTTGATCCTCAATTTGGATTTCTCAATGGATTCAACTGTTTTTTTAACCAATTTTAGACCCAGAAGTTTCCTCTCACCAACCTTATCCCAGTGAACAGGTGATCAGCACCGATGGCTATACAATGCTACATATGGAGCCATACCAATGGCCGCTTGGAAACTGTTATTATAGACTAACTCTACCAATGGTAAGCATTTTTCCCAACTACTATCCAAATCTAGAACACCCGACCTCAACATATCTTACATGGTCTGATTAGTTTGTTCAATTTGCCCATTTTTCTGGGGATAGCAGGTGGTACTAAAATTCAACTTAGTGCCCATGGTTGCTTGAAGACTTCTCCAGAATCTCTAAGTAAATCTCGGATCCCTATCTGATACAATAGATACTTATACTCCATATAATTTGACAATCTCTCAACATATAACTGGGCTAATTGGTCTAAACTGAAACCCATATAAACTGGGAAAAAATTAGTAGATTTTGTGAGGCGATCCACAATTACTCATATGGCATTATGCCTTTTTTCTAACCGCAGGAGACCCAATACAAAATCCACAGAGATTTTCTCCTATTTCCAATCTGGTATTTCTAACGGATTTAATTACCCTGATGGCCTCTGGTGTTCTGCCTTAACATGTTGGCACACCATGCACTTCATAAGAAATCTTGTGATACTACCTTTCACATGCCTCCACTAGAAAGCATAACGTAGATCCCGATACATTTTTGTCCCACCGGGATACACCACATAAGGATTGGAATGAGCTTCAATTAGAATCTCATTCCTAATTTGCTCATCTTTCGGCACAGAAAGACTCCCTCTAAACTTGAGTGCCTCGTCTATAATTCATGAAAATCCTACCATCTTTTCTGTTCAAACACTACCTCATATCTTTTTTAAAAATTTATCATCCTTTTGAGCCATTACAATCTGATCTCTCAAATCAGGCTTAAATGTTAAACTAGCTAGTCTGCTAGACTTCTGAGAAACCAGGGTTACCACCTCAATTCTTATATTCTCAAAATCACGGATCAACTGTTCTTGTACAGCTCTCAATATGGACAATTGACCGGTATTTTTTCTACTTAGAGCATCAGCAAGCACATTAGCTTTACCCAGGTGGAAGTATAGTGCAATCATAGTCTTTCACTAATTCCAACCACCTCCTTTGTCTTATATTTAGCGCCTTCTGGGTAAAGAACTACTTGAGAATCTTGTGGCCAGTGTAGATTTCGCATTTACTTCTGTACAGACAGTGGCGCTGAAAAGTTATCCTAAATGTGTTCTACACGCTGTCTTTGGTATGTCAGCGGGTTTAATCTTCAACTGATGGCAACCTGATCATAAATCGCTCATTAAGAACACAATTGCTCTCCTCAACTGATCAAATAAATCCTCGAATCTTGGAAGGGGATGTTTATTCTTAATAGTGAGCTTGTTAAGTTCTTGATAATCGATACACATTCTCATACTCCCATCTTTCTTTTTGACAAACAATACTGGTGCTCCCCATAGTAGCTCCTTCAACTGTACTTTCAATTCTTGTAACTCTTTTGGTGCTATTTGGTACGAAGCCTTAGACACATGTGTAGCCCCACCTACTAAATCAGTGACTAATTCCACTTACCTATTAGGTGGGATGCTTGGTAGGTCATTTGGTAATACGTCGGTGTATTCTTAACAACTGGGAAACGATCTAATGTGATCTCGTCAGTTGGCTTACCCTGTAAGCAGACTAGAGACACTTGGCAATTTCCCTTCCCTAAAAGCTTTTTTGCTTGCATGGCCAAAATAAGGCAATGAAGTGCCCTAATTTTCGGCCCATAAAATTTAAATTCATCATCTCCATTCTTATAGAACACTAGTTCCTTCTTTTGATGCATGATAGTCGCAGGTTGCTACTCATCCAGTCCATTCCCAAGGTAATATTAAAATCTTTCATCTCAATTATGTTCAAGTCTCAAAGTCTATAGATACAGCCCTGGCTATTTTATCAGTATCAATTACACCTCCTAAAGGAAGGCTAACTTCTAATGTACTACTAGTTTTTTCCTACCAAATTCAATACACCTTGGCATGCAGCAGATATGAATGAATGCGTAACACCAGAGTCGATCAAGACGTAAATAGGAAAACACTCGTAATTAGGTCAACATCATCAGCGGCTTGTTCATGTGTTATAGAGAAGACTTGTGCCTTTTCTTTCTTGTTTAGGCCAGCATTCTTAGTTGGCTTAGAATTCTGAGTGGGTGTAGCATAACACTCATTGGCAAAATGACCCAGTTGGCCGTATTTGTAGCAAAAACTCTTTCACAATAGGCATTTACCTCGATGAGGCTTCTTACACTTAGGGCACTGTGGGGTATCGCCACTAGCCTGACCTCTAGTGGGTCTAGTGCGGGGCTTCTTGTGGAAAGGCCGATTTCTATTCTGTCTGATGCTAATTGTGCATCTTCCTTCTTCCCTAATCCTTCTGATAGTTTTCTCACCACATCTTGATATGTGGGAAGCTCAAGTATGTTTACAATTGTGCAGATTTATGGTTGTAAGCCCTTTTCAAATCTCCATGCCTTCATTGCCTTTGTACTGACCAGACGTGGGGCATGCCGAGACAACTCCTCAAACTTTCTTTCAAACTCTATGATGTCAGAGTCTCTCTAGGTTAGACATAGAAGCTCCATTTCCTTAAGATCTCTCAGAGCCTGGAGGAAATACTTGTCTGTTGTTTCCTTCTTGAATTGTTCCCAAGTGAGGCTGCTTTGTTCTTCCTCCGTCCTCGTTTCACAAGCTGACTCCCACCAATGGCCAACACTCCCCACAAGCATGAACTCATCACATAACACGTTTCAACGTCCTGTAGCCACTCTTCTACAGCAAGTGGGCTATTGCCCTAATCAAAAGTGGGTGGTTTGTTCAATTACCAATAGCAGCTGGGTGGTAGGTGGTACAATAGGCATAGCGACACATGGTGTTGACTCTCTAAGCTCCTCAAACGCTTGGAGTAACTCACGCAGCATACGAACCTGACTTTGTCGTGGTATTTTCCTTTACAAATAAAATTTAAATTTGTGGTCTCTTGAAATATGCACAATCAGACATAACAATAATAGTACAGCACCTTGAAGGCAATAGTAATAATATTCAATGCATCTTTCATCAATTCGAGAATTTTCCAAATAAAAAGTGTCTATGACCGAATAAAGCGTACTTACTTTACAAATCCTGAATTAATCATTCAAACAATGCTACTACAACAACCATTACCACTAGTTACTGCAATCTAATAATGCTACCCATCAACTACCATTTCCAAAGATGCACTGCAAGGCAAGAAAAATCAAAAAACACATGACTTAGGATAAGAATCGTCAATAATGTCAGTTGTTTCTGTGTCATCGGGATTCTTCTGTGGATCCTTCTCATCATCCATGCCATCAATTACCTCAACCACAAATCCCAATGTACTGCCAGTCTTGTGACATTGCTGAGGCTTTGCCACAAGCTCAGGTTGTTGGGCAAGGTAGTTATCTCGGTACATCTCCTAGTAGCCAATCAATTGGTCATAATAGGTGTTGAAATCGCCCGTGGTATAAAGCAACGCATTTATATCTTTTAGCATGGTCTTTACCACACCTCACTAGGCACCATTGTACGCAGATGCCAAATGGTAGAAAGTCCCCAGGTCGTCTAGTAAAGGCCTCGGCCCCCTGCCAAGTTACGCACCTAGCGGAATCGCTTAATGTGCTGTGGAATTGACTCGCCATCCTTAGCCCCAATGTCCCTCGATGCCCTAAAAACCTCACTAGTCTTCACAGCCATGCCTGGAGACACCAATTATGTAAAGGCCAATGATATAGGGTTTATTAGTATCTTTTAGTCAAATCTCTAGGATTAGAATTAAATCTTTTATTAAAAATAGTAATACGTTACAATGTTTAAAAAAATATGCTCGACTTGCTTTTCTTTAATTATCGGATATAATTTGCTTCTCATCTTTAATATCCTATTAAATATTCATATGAAAAATCGATAACCATAAATTCAAAATTCCAAGCTTCTTTCTTACCTTATAGTCGGCGAACTGGAATGGTAACGATGGCATCCACCCTGCTCCAATACCAAGCTGTAACGCCCCGGAATTGAAATGTATTTGGGTCACAGTTTGACTTTTCTTGTTAACTTTTTAAAATAATTATGCATAGAAAGACAAAACTCAATAAAGTTTTTGACAAGTGCGCAAGATAACTATAGAATATCAATCTTTGACGATTGTAACAAAATAAGTAGAGATCTCAAATATTTTCTCCATGACTATTAGATAAATTCCAAAAGATAAGTTTTTCATAACATAATTTAATTATGGCCACAGCTCGTCATTCTACTACCACTCCGAAACCTGAAATTTGTTAGATTGGAAAGAATGAATATTTCATTTGAAATACTTAGCAGACTCCGCGCACCGTTTACATTCATATCACAATAATACACACAACTATACAACCTATCATGCTTCTTAATAACTCAAAAATTCATATGTGTTTTTTGTACGCCAACATCATAAAACACCTCTTAATAGGTGAGACCTTTTAATAGATCTATTATAACACTTATGCCTTTTGATAGGCAAAACATAAAACTGACTTTAATCATGCATATCACTATAATATTAATCAAATAATAGTCCACACATTTAAGAGAAATAATGTTTTAAATAAAGGAATCTACCTTGTAATGTTTCAAGCCGAGCTCTAAATTCTTGAAAAATAAGTTTCAGATCGGAAGAGCGTCGTGTAGGTAACTAATAAAGGAAATTAATTAGGGTTATAATTCATAATTTATGGTTTTATTACACTTATGCCTTTTAATAGTCAAAACATAACGTTCACATTAATTTTGCATATCACTATAATATTAATCGAATAATAGTGCTCACATTTAAGAGAAATAATATTTTAAATAAAGGAGTCTACCTCGTAATGTTTTAAGCCAAGCTCTAAATTCTTGAAAAATAAGTTTCACAGCTATCCAAGCACTCCGTCTAGCCAATAAAGGAAATTAATTAGGGCTATAATTCATAATTTAAGTTTTTTATGGTACTTTAAATATTTAGGGACTAAGTTAGATATTTATAAAGTTAGAGGACTTTAAAATTTATTATTTGAATAGTTTGAGGGGTAATTTAATTTGAATTAAAAGTTTGATGACTTATGTGACTACAATTAAAAGTTTTAAAGTCTAATTATATAAAATTTGAAAGTTTGGGGGTTAATTAAACAAATTTAAAAGTTTCGGGGGTCAAAATTATTTATTTAAAAGATCTTGAGGACTGAGTTTGATTGAGATAATAACTGTAGGGCAAGATTAAATGTCTTGGAAAGGTCTTGGGTCAAGACTAGAGTTAACCAATTAATTAGGACTTACTTACATATTTTTAAATCTTTTCGGGACCAAAGTGAAATAACCTTTGTATAAAATTCTAGATCTAGTATTTCTTAGACAATCTAATATTTCTTAGACAATAACCAAGAAAAAAAAATAGGGACATGTTCAAATGGGGGTTTGGCCATTGGAAGGCTCCAAGCAAAAAAATCCAGCGAATCGAAGAACAAATAGGTGGAAAAGACAGCCCTCGACGAGCTCTATGCATAGATACAGATTTTTGAAGTTGTGGTGGTGGTTTTAGACAAAGGGGTGCGGCGGTCATGGCAATTTTCCGGCGAGTAGGGTGGCTTTTCAATTTGAATGAAGGTATCGTTGTGTTCCTTCTGATGTAGAGAAGCTACTGGTACCAATTTTATGGCCTGAAATGAATATCCAAAAATTGGTCAAGATAGAGTTGCGCGGTTTCAATCGAGCAACATTGTTTTTGCAAATTTTTATTATTTTTATTATTTTTTTTAAGTTAATGGTTGAGGAAGATGGTGATTTCCATATTGTATTTATGAAATGTTTTGATAGTATCACTTTAGTATGCATTTTGTTTGATTATTTCATAGTGTAGAATATGATGAAATGTAAGAGCAAAGGGGGAAAAACTTTTACCCTATCACAAGAGGGTCCTTTTGCTACTTGAGTTATGGATGCCATGAATTCTTGTTTAGCTTGTAATACAAAGAAGAAATATCAAAATATTAGTCTCATTTGTTGTGGAAGAAGGTGTTTAGGTGAATGAGAAGAATAAGGGAAGACATGAGATAAAGAGAGAAAGAGTTACCTGATGTTGTTGTCATAGGCTCAATAGTGAAAAATGAGTTACTTGGGGTTTATATTGAGCCCAAGTGGGATGATTAGGGGACTAAGATGTAGGTCTTTGGTAAGTTTTGGCTTAATAGCAATCATAGAAGATTGAAATTTTATTCTATTTCTCAATTGTTTGGTTGATATGTATACAATTTGGTTTATTCATTGGAGTTAACTATTTATAAATTATTTTAGTAATTTTGAATTATTTGAACCGAATTAGTTGTTAAAATACAATTTTTCCATTACAATAATATTATTTGATTTGGTTTAAACCAGCAAGTCATCGAGGTATGACTATTCAAATCTATTTAGGCACGTCATAGCTATAAGTGGATTAAATAAAAAACTTTAAGTAGAAATATTTTCAGTCGCTACGACCTTACCCGCTTAAAAATATTTCATCCTCGAAATTAGACCTACTTGATCTAGACAATCTGGGTAATCCTTTCGAATATCTTCTTCCTTCTTCCACATGGCTTCATCTTTACCACACCGACCCCCATTAGACTTTGACTAATGGAATTTCTTTATTCCTTAGAACATGAACCTTTCTTCCGAATATGCACATAGTTGCCTCTTGATAAGTCAAATCTGGCTAAACATTGATTAACTGTACGTTCACCACGTGACTCAAGTGAGCGATATACATTCTCAACAAGGAAACATGAAATACATAGTGCACAACTGAGAGTTCTGGTGGCAATGCTAATCAATAAGCTATGTTTGCAATCCTCTCGAGTATTTCAAATGGCAGAATGAATCTCAGTCTCAGCTTTTCTTTCTTGCCAAAATGCAAGATACGCTTCATTGGAACCACCTTGAGAAATGCTTTTTCGCCTACTTGAAACTTCGATTCCTTTTTCCTAGGACTGTACGAAAAGATCGAGCCCGATAGGCCCTAATCGGGAGCAGACCAAAACCACTGGTCTTGGTCCAGGCTTTAAAAAATCGTGTTTGGGCTTGAAACCTGAAACCTAAACGGTTATGGTCTAGTCCTGGGTTTTAACTAAAAACCCATAAAAGCCTGAAAAGTATGACTTAATATATTTTGCAGTTTACTATATCTTCAAATCTATCTACAAATCTATATTTTGGTACATCATAGAAAAATGTGAAATAATTTAAAGAGGAGACATGTGTGAAACATAATTCAACGAGAACGAAGAGCACACGTGAATAAATCAAGTTATATATCTTTAAATTTTATAAAAAAGGGAAAAAAGACAGCTACTTAAATAGTCGTAGTACAGTTGCTATGTAGTGGTTTGACTAGCTTTGTATTCACACTTGTATCACATAGATTTAAAGATAAATGAAATGAAATGACTAGGTCAATGTACGTGATAATAATTAGATAGAGAATAGAGATAAATTGGAGATGGAGAATAATCACGACGCTCTTCCGATCTGATTTTCTAACTAAAAAACATATAAAAAAGATTTTGATGTACATATGGGATTTTTTTTGTTTTTGTATTGGAAAATAAACATTGATTTGTCATGTACATACTAAGTTTGTTTCTTTCTCATATTTTTACATTTGAAATATTACAAACCCGAACAAAACCCAAAAAGACTCGAACAATTACCCGAACCTGAATTGAGACCAAAACTGAATGGGGTTGCCGTTTACAAGTCTAAAACCAGATCAAACTGAAAATAATTGGCCCAGTTTTGGGCCTTTCAAAACATGAGCCTGAAACCCAAACTCACACCCCTACATTCTCCTCTTATCGGCATAGCTATTTTGTCTATTATGTACAGCTTTAATCCTGAATTTGATTTTCTCAATGGATTCATCAATTTTTTTAACGAATTCTGCACCCAAAAGTTTCCTCCCACTGATATCATCCCGGTGGACTGGGTGATCAGCACCGACAGCTACACGATGCTTCGTATAGAGCCATACCAATAGTCGCTTGGAATTTGTGGGTGAAGAATTACTTGACTCTTATGGTCAACGTAGATTTTGTATTTACTTCCATGTAGGTAGCTGCACCAAATCTTCAAGGCGTGGACTACTGCTGCAAGCTTAAGGTCAGGCATCGGGTAATTTTGATCATATTGCTTTAACGACCTCGTTGCTTATGCTATGACCTTTCCTTTTTGAATCAGTACACATCCCAAACCATATTTGGAAGCATCACTGTAAATCACAAATCCATCTGATCTATCCGATATGGTTAATATCAATGACGAAACCAATCGTTTCTTTAGTTCCTGGAAGCTCTGTTCACATTAGTTAGTCCAGTGGAACTTAACAGCTTTTCGAGTCAACTGGGTCAACAGGGCCACTATCTTGGAGAATCCTTCAATGAATCGCTAATTCAATGAATCGCTAATAGTAGATAGCCAATCCCAAGAAACTCCTCACATCTCCAACAATCATAGGCGTTGGCCAATTTGTCACTGTCTCGACTTTAGAAGGATTAACTTTGATACCCTTAGCAGTTACGATATGACCTAAGAATCCAACTTTTTCTAATCAAAATTCACATTTCTTGAATTTTGCATACAGTTTTTCTGCCCGAAGAATATCCAATATGGTTCTCAGATTCTCCTCACGTTGCCTTGCATCTCCTGAATATATCAAGATGTCATCAATGAAAACAATGACGAACTTGTCCAAATATTGGTGAAATACTTGATTCATCAAGTCCATAAACACTGCTGGAGCATTGATGAGACTAAAAGTGACATGCTACACTCCTAGTACCTCTCATCTACTAAAACTATGACGTGTGCCGAGGATAAATTCTAGCTAGGAGCTAGAATCTACCGTCAAGGCTCATTAGTTTATTAATCTTTTTTTTTAAGAAAAATTTGGCAGTATCTCCCCTATTTTACGAATAAATCACCTTGTGTATTTGACAATCTCCCAACTCAAATTAACAACTAAAGGCTTTCACAACCCCAACATTCCAAGTGCAATTGAGGACATATCATAATATAACTTCATTTATATAAAGACAAGCATACAAAAGTATATAAGTTTCGTTTTCTTTTCCTTCATTTACTTAAGCATGCAAAATACTTCGTTAAATTTATAAGCACGTCAAAATATAAATTCCATGGCAATTCTATCTGATCATGCCAACCTAGACAAAAGGCTTGTCTCCAGATGGAATTGGTATCCAAAAGTTGCACAAACTTTAGTTATTACATGTAAGGAAACATTTAAGAGATATTTTCATGAACAATAATGCCCAGTGAGTGGAAATTTAAGAAACTTTCATACTTCTAAACAATTAGTCATATGCATCCAAACAAGTCATAAGGAAATTTATCTTGGATCAAAAATTTTATAGAAACATTATGATGTTAGAAAACATTATAAAAATCATTTCATTTTGAGAATCATCATAGAATTCACCCGAAAGAGTATCCAATATCTCATGATCACGATATCAAGTCATACGCTCGTAGACACCAGCTTGGGCTATCTGTACCATAGACCCCCTCGCCCTAGGCAGCACCACAACCAGCTTAAGCCATAGCTAGCACAATAGGGCCCTTCGCCTGGGCAGCATTTATCTGGTCAACTTGAGCCATAGGCCCTTTTGCCCGTAGGCTTCATATTCATAACATAGGATACATTTTGCGGAAAGTTTTCAATCATTTATCATTTAAAGAAATAAATCATAACTTAGCAATTTCTCAAACATCACATTCTCAACTTCATAAACTTTCCACATTAAAGAAGAATCCTCAAGAATCCAAAAAACCATTTTTGTAATCAATTTTACGACATCATATAAAATACAAACATGATAGAATTCATTTCCTAGAGATTAGAGAAAGTTTCCACTCATTGGCTATATATGCGGTTCAATTCGATTGGTAAGCTTTTCCAATCTCTTCAGTATCCCGGTAACATAAGTTGATAATATAATTAATAATTAATAATTCATCATCACATTTCACACATAATTCAATTTCTTTACTTCTCTTTTCCCATTCTCATTTATTTTCTTGGTAACTTAGTTTACTAGTCAAAAATTCTCTATTTAAGCTAAAGTTTCTCAATGTGACATTTCCTTTGAATTACAAATTTTCTATTACTTTAATTTCCCAAGATTTCTTTATTTTCCAAGTAGACATATAATTGTTCCTTTTATAATTATCTTAGACTTTATCTCATCTTAAAAATTGTAATAATATCGCATGTTAAAGTGTTAAATATCCACGAAAATTACACTAATTCTTCACCTTTGAACACTAACTCTTGGCCTTTAACAATTTCCACATTTGCTATTAAATATTGTGGTATTCATTATTTATATTTATTCCAAACGTCACAAATTTCTTCAATTACCATGATATTATGCCATAAAATCATAACACCAACTTACATATATAAAAACTTCAACTTATTCCTTCATCTAAAATTCCATCTTTGTACTATCTATAACTTCTTATTCTAACATCATAAGCCTCAAACTTCATAATAAGAGAACGATTCCATGCCATTAAAACGTGTATTAAACACAATTCCAACCTAGTATTACATATTCATAAAATTCCATAAATCCGAAATGAAAATTTTACATCTAAACTTATATAAATTCAAAGCTTAAGGAACAACAACACTTACTTGTTTGATCCTTGTATTCTCCTCCTCCTCCTCCTTCTTCCTACGATTCTTCATTTTTTTTTTTTTTGCAAGAACTTGGCAGAGTGCTTCAGTTCTTTGCTTTCTTTTTTTCCTTCTTTATTTTGTTTATATATATATATATAGACATAATGTCAAATGGCCCCAAGTCCCACGAGAATTCTCTGCAATTCTCTGGAATCTGATTTCTTTCTTCTTCTTTTTTTCCAATTTTAGCCTTAATCTTACATTTATATTTAATTTGGTCCTTATGTTTTCAGTCTATGATGTAAAATGGAAGTATAAAGAAAATCAGGATGCCACAGAAAGGCATTACTGTAAATTCATAATGCCCATAGCGTGTCCTAAACACTTTCTTTGATATGTCAACATGTTTAATCTTCAATTGATGGTAACCCAATCGCAAACCGATCTTTGATAACACGGCCTCTTCCTTCAACTGATCAAATAAATCCTCAATCCTTAGAAAGGGATACTTATTCTTAATAGTGAACTTGTTAAGTTCTCAATAATCGATACACATTATCATACTCTAGTCATTTTTTTGACAAATAATACTGGTGCTCCCCATGGTGACACACTGGGCCTGATAAAACGCTATTCTAGTAGCTCCTCCAATTGCACTTTCAATTCTTACAACTCCTTTGGTGTCATTCAGTATGAAGCCTTAGACACAGGTGTACCCCAAGTACTAAATCGATGACAAATTCCACTTACCTATTAGATGGGATGCCTAATAGGTCATCTAGGAACATGCCAGCATATTATGACAACTGGCACATGATCCAACGTGATCTCATTTGTTGGCATACCTTGTTAGCAAACAAGATACCCTTGCCAATTTCCCTTCCCTAAAAGCGTTTGTGCTTGAATAGCAAAAATAAAGCAAGGAAGTTTCCTAATTTTCGACCAATAAAATTTATATTCATCCTCTCCATTCTTACGGAACACTACTTCCTTTTAGTGACACATGATAGTTGCACAGTTGCTACTCAACCAGTCGATTCCCAAGATAATATCAAAATCTTTCATCTCAATTATGTTCAAGTTTGCTTCTAATACTAGACCATCAAAGTCTATTGGTATAGCCCTAGCTATTTTATCAGTATCAATTACACCTCCTCAAGGTAGGCTAACTTCTTGGGTACTACCAGTTCTCTAGGCTAACTTCTTGGGTACTACCAGTTCTTTCTCCTACCAAATTCAATCTAGCTAGGCATGCAACAGATATGAATGAACGCGTAGACCCAAAGTCGGTCAAGATGTAAACAATAAAACAAGAGACAGTTAGTATACCTGCAACTATATTAGCGTCACCAGTGGCTTGCTCATGTGTCATGGCAAAGAATCGTACCTTTCCTTTCTTGTTCTAGTCAACTTCTTAGTTGGCTCAAAGTTTCAAGTGGAAGTAGAACGATACACATTGGGAAAATGATCAAGTTGGCCGTATTTGCAACAAACACCCTTTCCTAATAGGCATTCACCTCGATGACACTTCTTACACTTGGGGCACTGCGGGGTGTAGCCACTATCCTGACCTCCAGTGGGTCCAGTGTTGGGCTTCTTGTTGGGAGGCCAATTTCCGTTCTAAGTTTGAGATTGATGGTGACTGTCCCACTTCCTTTTCCCTAATCTTCTGATAGTTTTGACTTCCCTATCCACCAAAATTTCCACTAGAAAAAGCCACTGCTTGGGCCTTTCTCACCACTTCTCAATATGTAGGCAGCTTAAGTATGCTTACAATTGTGCGGACTTCTTGCCATAAGCCCCTTTCAAATCGCCATGCCTTCATTACCTTCGTACTGCCCAGTTATAGAACACATCGAGATAACTCCTCAAACTTTCTGTCATACTCCATGATGTCAGAGTCTCTCTTGGTTACACGTAGGAATCCATTTCCTTAAGATCTCTCACAGCCTGGGGGAAATACTTGTTTGTTATCTCCTTTTTGAATTGTTCCAAAGTTAGGTTAAGTTGTTCTTCGTCAATCCTTGTTTGACAAGCTAACTCTTACCCATGGCCATCACTCCCCCACCAACATGAATTTAGTACATGACACTTTCTCATCCTTGAGATAGGAGAAGTGTCTGAAGATATGTTTAATGTCCCGTTGCCACTCATCTACAGTAAGTAGGCTGTTCTCCCCATCAAAAGTGGATGGTTTATATCGCCGAATTTATTTACTCATTGGTAGTGGCTGGGTAGCAGGTGGTACAATAGGCATAGTGGTATGGGGCATTGATTCTCTAAGCTCCTCAAAAGCTTGGAGCAAGTCACGCAACATACTAGCCTGACTTTATTGTGGCATTTTCTATTACAAATTAAATTTAAATTTGTAATCTCTTGAAATATACACAATTAGACATAGCAATTGTAACATCCCGAAAATTTCTACAAATTAAGGTAAGCAACGAAATTGTTGTTTTGAAAGAATTACTTGAATATTACTGTAAGATTGCTTGAAGATTGGTATTGAATTGACGCTAAAGAAAGATCTTGGTTGATAATTGACATAAACTAAAGTGTAATGACTTAATTGACATGAATTGAAGAGCGTGGACTTGATTGAGAGATAATGCAAGGGGACGGACTTCTTGGGCAATTTCCCGACAAGTGTGCGGCGTCACATCGCGCCACTTGTCATGAGATGATTTGCGCCACTTGTCATGATGTGATTGGCGCCACTTGTCACGATGTGATTGGCGGAAATCAAAAGTTATTAAAATTAGCTAAATCCTAACTATTATATATAGGGGCTAAGAGTTTCATTTTTCTTTCAAATCACTTTCTCTTTTCTCTCCCGACCCCAAAATTCGTCCAAAATGGCCTAGGAAAGAGAAAACCGATAAAAACCCGCCAAAATATCTATTTGTCCTTTGAAAAGAGTCTCTTACCATATATGGAAGGATTATAGCATGAAAGATAGCTTTAATTGAGGAATATCAAGGCTTTAAGGATACTTCTTCACGAGGATTATTCGAAGAATATTTGAAGTGGGTAACCTAATACTTTGATTCCTTTTCTACATGCATAAAGTTTTGAAAAGATAAGTGTGTATTTGATTGATGGTTTTGATGAGACAAACATGGATTTGAATGCATTATTATTGAAAGAAAGATTTGTTTATTGCATTTGTATCGCTAGTTAATGCTCTACCCGTTTTGAATTGCTTTGTGATTGTATGGCCTTAGCCATTCTGAATTGTTTCCTGTT
>CAVNYN010278602.1:0-27297 GCA_963692815.1 Nyctanthes arbor-tristis
AACATGAATATAGGTTGAGGAAAGCTTTATATGGCTTAAAACAAGCTCTTAGAGCTTGGTATGAAAGACTCACCACCTTTCTTATTGAACAAGGCTACAATAGAGGAGGTACTGGCAAGACTTTATTCATCAAGCCACTGAAGAAAGGAATCACAGATGCTTAAATTTATGTGGATGATATTGTTTTTGGATATACTGCGGAAGCCAAGACAAAATATTTTGTCAAGACAATGCAAACAGAATTCGAAATGAGAATGGTTGGTGAACTTACATTTTTTATGGGATTACAGGTTAAGCAGGACATGTTTGACATCTTTATTTCTCAAACAAAGTATGCTAGAAATCTGATAAAGAAGTTTAGTTTGGAAGATTCTAAACCGATGAGAACTCCAATGGCTACCAATCTGAAATTGTCAAAGGATGATCAAGTTAAGGCAATTGATCCTACTCTATATCATAGCATGATTAGAAGTTTACCGATCTTGACAGCTAGTAGGCTAGACATATCCTTCAGCGTAGGTGTGTGTGCTAGATATCAGTCGAAGCCGAGAGAAACGTATCTAGCTGCGGTCAAGAGGATTATCAAATATGTTAGTGGAACAACAAAACATGGCATATGGTTTTCTAAGGATACCAATCGGCTAATCTAGTTGGATACTCAAATGCTAACTGGGCTGGAAATGTTGATGACAGAAAGAGTACTTCAGGAGGATGTTTCTACATGGGGAACAACGTAGTGGCCTGGATGAGCAAAAAGCAAAATTTCATCTCTCTTTCCATAGCAGATGCAGAATACATAGGAAGTTCCTGTACACAATTTCTATGGATGAAACAGATGTTGGAAGACTATGGAATTTCCCAAGATCATGCCACTGTTTTATGTGCTAATACTAGTACCATAAACATTTCCAAAAATCCAGTTCAGTACTCTAGAACTAAGCACATTGATATAAGACATTATTTTATGAGGGAGTTGGTTGAACATAAAATAATTACCATGGAGTATGTTCAGACAGAATATCAGCTTGCAGATCTGTTTACTAAAGCATTGGATGCATTTAGGTTTGAAGGCCTAAGAAAACAGATTGGCATTTGCATACAACCTAAATAGGCTCAACATCATAAAAAGAAAAAGTGCATTTCATTGTACATATTTAAAAAAAAAACAGAATGTTTTTATTTACATTTTTCATTTAATTGTGTGATTTGTGTGTTATTCATGATCATATTAATCAAATCACTTTGTATATGTGCAGGATATCACTGAGATACCCAGAGGAGGACGCATCCTGAAGAGATTAGTCAAAACTTGTTCTCCTAATTCCATAAAGATAAACTGTATAAGAAGGATGGGATACATCCTGACTGCTTTGCACTATAAGAGGTTTTTAATTAAGAGTCATAATTTTGATGTAGACCTATGGCCAGTATCTACAATCTTCGGCACTTCATACGACCAATAATGTCTAAGGGTAAAAGCTACTAGTCAGCTAAGTCCTTGAGTGCGTGCAGCTACCTTTACCCTCAGAAGACAATGCTCAAAATTATAGAAAAAGTCGAGCAAGTTGAGGACTTAAAAGTTGTATTTTTTAAGAGTTGTTCAGATGATGATCGGTCTTCTTGTGCATCACTCATAAGTCTCAATAAGTCAGGTTCTCACAAGGTGCAAAGTGGAATATGAATTGATCATAAAAGATAAATTCAAAAGAGATTCCATTCAAAATTAAATTCCTTCCATTGAGAACAGTTCAATTGATTGAATACTTCATGGTGTGAACTTCAAAAGGTATTTTGGGAAGTATTCAGTACTGTTAATTTAATTAATGTTGGTTCATTTCATTTGCATATGTTTGCCTGTGTGCATTAGCCCAGATGCATCTGGTACTTTGGTTGACGAATCAAGCAGGACGCATCTGGCTGAGATCATACTTTGTGACCATTACAGGTAAACCGCTCTTAAAATTTCTATCGGGCAAATTTTTAAAATCAACTTTCTGAAACTGTTTGGTTTCCCTCTTATTTGTCAAACTTCCCTCTTTTCTCATTTGAAACCCTAACTGTTTCTGAATTTCCATTCCTTCTTCTAACATTTTCCTAAATCACGCTAAAAAGTCTTTGCAAGTTTTTGTGTACTGTTTTCAAGACTTTCTCATAGAAAAAGATGGCTGGCAAAGGGAAATCTACTAGTGGTGTTCGTAGAAGCAGCAGAATTTCTAAGAAATCAAGAACAGACGTAGGAACTTCTCAAGCGCCAGTGTAAAATTTGTCTCCACCACTAGTACAACGTCCGGAACCCATTCCCAAAGAACCAACACCTATCACCCAAGTTCCAATGGTGGAGATTCCGTACTATCTTGATCCGTTGACAACAATGGTACTGTATGTTCCACCAGAGGAACGTGATCAAGTAGAACAGATTCCTAATCCACCGGCAGACCCTGTTCAACAACCACAGCCGCAACCGGAGATTCCCATTCCACCGGAAGACCCTACCACAGAATCGGAAGTACCTAATCTGGCAGTTCCAGTGGAGGTTCCAGTTCCAAAGGCTGAACCCCCTCAAAATCAGCTTGAAGACCCTCAGCCAGAGGTTGTTCAGGAAGCGATTCAGAAGGAAATCCCCAATATCCAAAACATTCTTCAATCAATTGCTAGGGAACATGAAAACCCTAAAGAAATTGGGAAAAATCGAACGCAAGGGGAGAAGAACCCAGAAAAGTCCGCTGATGATATTGCTAAGACAGATAAAGCAATGTCTGATAAGGGTGAAGAAAGCAAATCCTCGTCACATCCTTTGGAGGATTCTGAAGAAGAAGAGTCCGAGGACTCTGAATCCAACCAGGATACATCTATACCAGATAGAGAGCAGAAATCTAAACAGGTTCATGAGAAGAAATCTGATCAAGATAGTGATTATAAGATAAAGGAAGAAGAAGAGAGTGCCGGTGACTTGTCTGAGGAGTTAGAAAAATTCAGCGAAAAAGAAAAGAAGGGAAGGGAAGACATTCGGAAAGGGAAACAGATTATGCCATATTTGCCAAAACGACGACTAGTTACCAGAAGATCAACTGGGATCCAAATTTGAAACCCTAGACAATCATCAGTTGAGCAAGGGCCAGTTGATCAGGACACGTCTAGCGAGGAGTCTACTGCAAGTGAAACACACCAATGCCAGACGCATCCTGATCTAGATGATTTCAAGAGTTTCTTTTACTCCCTAAAGTTACTATTTCAAAATAAAAAGAATCCTCAACTAATAAGAAATTTTGTCAATTTTCATAAATTTACCTACGAGAAGAGAATTATGGTGTGTGATTTTGAGATGATTGGGTTAGATGATCTGGTAAAGTTTTTCAATCTGGAGAAATTATTTGACTGCAATGGAAAAATCAATGAAACTTTGGTGAAAGAGTTCTTATCAAACATTCCAAAGAAATTTGGAAGTCCTGACTGTCTGCTTACTACAAAACTTTATGTGAGATCGGAAGAGCACAGTTAAGTTCACTGCTGAGAGTCTTAGAAAGTGGCTGGGGATTAGACAGTTTAATGTAGATGAGAAAGATGATGAGAAATATAATCTGTCTAATAATGAGATTGCTAGAGAACTCATTATAACCACATGGCCAACCCAAAGAACTGAAATTCCTTCTTCCAACATGAACCAAAAATACAAACTTCTTCACAAGGTTGTTATGACAAACCTAGACCCTCTTACTCACAAAACAAAGATCAACAGACCAAGAGCTATGCTACTCTATCAGCTGGGAACCAAACAAGAGGTTAACTGGGGGAAGAAAATCTTTGATATTATCAAAGGGTGCATCTCAGGTAGTGGACTTAGAAAATCCAAAACTTACAAACTACCATTTCCTTGGGTGATATATAATTATTTGAAGGATCAGGGATTGATGATAGAAAAGGGGATCAGTGGTCAAGACCTTTAGATCTACTCAGAAGGGATCACTGCTCGAGACTCCTCTCACCCCTTCCAGAACTCAGGTGTCATCTGGTACAGCAGAAATTTAGCTAGATATTACATCAGAGTCTTCACTTAGGCAGGACATATCCTGCATTAGGAAAGATCTGAGTCAGCTTAGGGAACAGTTCACTGATCTTAATGCTTCTCATTTTTTATTTCTTAAACATTTTGATCCTCTGTGCAGTTTAATGGTGCACTATCTGTTGTTGAATGGTCAAACATTTGCATACAAGGATGAAGACATCAGTGGATTCCTTAGGAGTTTTCTTGCTGTTGTGGATGAAGAGGCTACTCAGAAGAGGTAGACAGAACAGGAGGATGATCCAGGAAAAGGAGCCAAAGAGGATGCATCTCGTGGAGCAACCCCTCAAAAGAAGCAAAAGAAAAGAACAGCTGAAGAAGGGCCTGGTCAGGACAAAGACAACCAAAAGGTCAAGAAATCAAAGAAAAATCAAGATTGATGCAGTCTGAAGAAGCAAAAAGAAGGATGAAAGAGATATTCTCAGAGAGCATTTCACTGTTTTCTGAAACACTCATTTTATTTTCTAGTTTTTTACGCTTTATATTTTTAATTTATGTTTATATGTTTTGTGTTTTTATGTTATGAAACTCCCTATGGTCACTATTACATTTTGTAGGAAGATAACTTTTGAGCTCTAGTATGGTTTTTCAAATCATAAGGCTCTGTTTTCACTAACTCTTCTGCAGGATTACTTTAACTTTTCTTCTTTGTCAAAAAGGCAGAGAAGATATAGTAGTAGCCCTGATAGCTGATCAGGATATGTCTAGCATTGATACTCCTGATTTGATGAGGACATATCTTGACTCGAAGCCCTTTTTACACTTTAAACTCTGATTTATGTGTTTAATTTATTTGAGTTTGTCTTTTGTGCTCCGTGACATATTGAGGGGGAGTTTTATTACTAAGGGGGAGTGTTTACTATTTTTACGTTTTTAAACCCTTAGGAAACATTTTTGACACTTTGTGCTACTATGGATTTTGAAAAATTAAAAAAGTCGAAGGGTGAGATTGTTAGTACAAAAAATTCTCTCATATTGGCTTTTCCAATTTTCGGTTAAGTGTCAAATATTGTTTTAATTTGTCACGATTTATTGCATGACATTCTTTTACGTGCAATATTTTTTTAGCATACAAATTGAGATGTCTTAAGCCGAAAGTTAAGTTGTGGCATGTGTACTTAAGGCACAAGAATTTAATACATGCAAGGTCTTCATGTTTCCTAGTTGAGTTAGGTTTACCATATTTGACTAGAAGTCTTAATTAGGCGCATGTTGAGTCCCATTAGAATTAGGTAAGTTTGAGTTTATGTTAATTATCTATTCTAACTTTCCTTATTCTCCTACATGTATATGCTAACGTTGGAGACTTGTTTTCTACAACAACTCAAAGACGTGTCTATATATGTAAGCTCTCTTTGTAGGTCAAAAATAACTCTCATGCGAGCAAAAAGAGCGAGAGCCGAGTTTGAGCAAGAAAGAAATCTGTGCACTATCCTTAATAACTTGACCACAGAGAGAGAAAACAAAACACTGCCTTATTGTCGCAAGTTCATACTTGCAACCCGAACTTTATAGTTCAAACCGTATTTATGTTTGGCAAACCTTGTGCGAGTACGTGGTAGGCTACCACTTAAGTGTGAGGGACTAATCCACGGAGGTTGAAAGCAGTTTAGGAGGTCAAGTCATCCCAAGATGAGTTCGGGAGATCTCTAGGAGCTTGATGGACGTTCTATGATGTGCACAGGAGAAAGAATGAGCAACGGGAGTTGGCTCATTGATCGGAAAGGCATAAAGAGCGAGTCTTTTATAAGTTTACCTTTTGTATATTTTGTGTCTATTTTGATAGCACTTTTTATTCTTTCTCTGTACTAAACCTACCTCTTAAATTAGTGGATTTGTTTGTCCTGTCGCAAGGGTGCCCACAGTTTTTCCTAGTTGGGTTTCTGCGTAATCATTCTGGTGTTGTTTAATTCCGCATTCATACCCGAGCTAGACACATCTAGGTCATGTTATACTTTACACCAGTAAATCATACCTAGGCAGGATACATCCTAACTAGTGTCTAGATAACCCACCGTATTTACATAATTTGTTTTATCAACATGAAATCTCCTATTGATCACAAGTCATATATTCCATTAACACTTCTTCATTCTCGAATAAATACATGATTGTTCCCTTCATATAGTCATTCTAGACTACTTCATCTTACCATTTGTCATAGTAGCACATGTTAAGGTCTCAATTACCCACTAGTTCTTCATTTCCATACTTAACTAAACTATTTCGTCCAACATGTGCATCACTTATGGAATCAAGACTTAGTTCAACTCTTTAACTGAGGATTGTTAAGTTTTTCCCCTATTTGGGCAATGCCTATTCAAAACCATTTTACACTCAATAATGGTATAATATGTTTATGAAAATTTCCCATAAGATAGAACACTTATATAAGTCCATCATATGTAAAATTGAGCCCAAGAAACTAAGTCGAGAACACCAAAATATTCTTCCACTCCCAAAATCTGTTCTCGGGTTTGCACCGTCCCTCTTCACAAAACATGTCATAAAAATCCCTACCGACGTCCAAATGGCATCATTCAAATTTTGGATGATTTATAGATGACTCATAGAAGATCATTTTCAAACTTGTATCTTGTTAAAATTTCACTTATACAATCAGTTATGGCCTTCTAAATTTGGAAGGGCAGAAACTTCATACAAAATAATTCCTTGCCTAATGTCCTTTTATTAAATTCATACATACATGCTTGGCCTCCTAGAACTCAATATTAGCCTCTTATACTTTCTTTTTCATTAAAGAAGACCTAGCTTCCTTCTTCCAATTAACCCAAAAGCTTCATTTAATTTAACAAAATACAATGATATTCACTTCAAAGTCTCAATGAATACTTGATTCAAAATTTCCAGATACATCTAATCTATATCAACAAACTTATCATTTTCCCCTTTAAAATTCATCACAAGACGCCATATAGAAAAAACCCAAATTTCTCCACTTTTAGGGTTTATGAAAATCAACTCACAATATATAACAGAAGTTAAAGATTAAAACACATCATTATTTCAACATAAACATCAATTATGTAGTCCCATGTCATAGGAATGAACCATAAATTTAACACCCAATAGAAAATACATAAACCCAAAAATAAACAATCTCTTGGCTTACCTACATAAATTGTCCAAGGAATCTCCCGGTAGCCTTCAAGATGCAATTAAAATCCCCTGCGAGGAACCAAGGGCCTTAAATAGCCTTAGAAAAGTCCAAAATGCTATTCCACAAGTCCCTTCTTTTAATATATGAGCAGCTAGCATAAACTGCAGAACAAAAAACAGTTTTTTTTTTCCAAATTGATATCATGAATAGCCAAATGGACACATTGCTTTGTCTTCCATATAACATTGCAATCAATATTCCTTCTCCAAAAAAGGCAAATCTTTTTATTTACATTTTCAAAAGCATGCTCAAAACCAAACTTTGTGCAAATATTCCCAATCTTCTGTTTTTCCACTAATGGTTCTAAAATAACAACCATATTTACATGATTAACACGAATAAAAAACTTGATCCTTCTTCTGGCAATATTTTTGACGATGCCACGTACATTCCAAATGAGAGCATTAATCATATTGACACAGATGAAGAGGGTCTGTCCCAAGAGAAGTTTGATGGGATTCTTATTTCTTCCTCTTCAGAACTATCATCTGAGCTGGCTGATTCTGACTTGGATGAGTCCATGATTTTTTTACCTCGAATAAATAGGTCAAAAATCTATTTAATAGCCACTGAATTTCCCTGCTCCCTTTCAGTATCTTGTTTCTTAGTTAGTTCACCCTCTTCAGGTTCAGAAAGTGTTTCTTCCAAAATTTCAAATCTGTTTAGGGCCTCTTTTAACTTCCTTTTTTGGTTTTTGGTTCTTTTTGGGCATCATTTTCTGTTTTCCTTTCTCGTAATTTTAATCTATCACAGGTCCGTGTACTTGGGTCTTTTTCCCTTTTTTTTTTTTCTTTTGTTTTCCTTTGTCTATCCTCTCAAATGGGCTTGTCAACCCCAGGTCTTGGTTTGGCCCAACCGAAAAAGCAGTTTGGTTGACTTTAATTATTTCTTTAAGGGTCCGTTTGTTATCGTTTAGAATTGGATTGGTTTATAATATATTTTGAAATATGAATTTTTGGTTTTAATTTGATTAATTAAATTTTGTTGAAAAATGAAAAGTTGTTACTTGATGTGATGGATGTGTGAGGCGTCAATGAGAGATGATGACAAGTGTCCCAAAAATTTAAAATTCAAAATATATTTTAAATGACTTGATTTATAATAGATACCAAACAGATCCTAAATTTGACCAATTGTGTCTTGACTGTCTCCCGCTTCTGATTTTCCTTTTCATCTTCAAATTTAAAACTTGGTCCAGAACTTCTTTTCCTAGATTTTTCTGACACACCCCTACCTTTCTCTGCCTCAGTAGCTCTATCTACTCTGGGGCTGTCTTCTGACTGTTCTTTGGGAGGGATAACCAGTGATCAGCGCACCACCGGAGCTATTAGCCGCTATCTCGCTGTTAGCCGGTGTTTTCTTCTCGTTAACTTCAGGCAGTGTCTTCATTCGATCAGTCATTTGACTTCCTTCGTTTTCATCCCTTCCTTGCTTCTCTTTCTTGGCTCACAATAATCATAAACATGACCCAACATTGTGCTCAATGTGCAGGCAATGTTCACAATATTGTGGCAGATTTTCGTACATAATTTTTTGCCAGAGGCTAGTTGTCCCCATACCTATCTAGACTCTCTCTGGCCTTGGTTTGGATACATCACGTTCCATACAAACACCGCGCAATACTCAGTCTAGATTTCCTCTCAGTGGCTTTGTCAATCTAGAGTGGTCTTCCCAAAAAATTTACAATGGATTTGATGGCATTTGGATGCTGAAAGAAAAGGTAAGGCAACCCTAGGAAGGAAACCCAAACGGAGGTAATCGGGCTCTCAATGGGTGGGTTAAATCACGATTCTATTTCAAGATTCTCATGGATGAGCGATCTTGATAATAACCGGAGACTTAATAAACATATTTAAATAATCTTCTTCCAAATCGAAATGAAAAATAACATGCTTTTAGTCCAACAACCCAATCGAGTAATGACCTTTAAAACTGAAATGCCTAGATTCCTCTCTAATCACATATAGGCTTGGTTTCAGATCGAAGAATTTTCCCATCAGAATGAATTTGCAGGGAACTTCTAGACGGTCAAGTAGCTAGGGTGAAAAATGGAATCCCGTTTACCATCATGAAGAATAGGTTCCCACAGAGGAAACTCAAAACCAAAGCTGGCTTTTCTGCCCAGAACGTCTAAGAATTTTGGGGTAAGACTGGGTTTTGGGTTGCTTAAAAGGACCTTGGTGGCCACGAACTTGCCATGTTGATCCTGGTTTGAACTTGAGGAGGCAGAATTTTGTTTCAAAGGTGTATCAGTGGCTTGGTTTTTAGGTTGGAGGAAGAGGAGCTACCGCAGAAGACCCCAGCTGGGCCAGGGACGGTGAAAGGTAAGCAGAGAGAGTATTCTTATCCCTAAGATTAACATTATGAGAAGAGAAGGTACCTCAATCGAACGACGGAGGTAACGAAGAAGCCCCCGACTGGGCCATGGGTGGTGTGAGAGAAGCAGAGAGAGTAATCCTAGAGAGAGATTTTCAAGGCTTAATAAGATATATACTTTACTTACCTAGCTTAACATGGTGATTCACATTTTATGCGTCATTCTAATGTCTATGATTAAAAAAATATATAATTGAAAAATAAATAAATTAAATAGAATAACTCAGCAGTGATTTGCATCTCAAAAATTAGACACAATAATAACTTTTACTTCACAACAATATAATGACCAAATTATTATGTGTAATCTTACATTGTGAATTTCCTAAAAAATTATTGTAAGTTCGATTTATATAATTTAATATGGGATCTTTTCGTTCAACGCACAAGGGGGAATTAAGTGGCTATTTGATTCTCATTATTCAATTTGACTTATAGTGAGAAATTATAATGAGGTGAAACGAATGGTGTAAATTTAATGAAAGTTTAAAATTTGTGGTTATATATGAACATTTGTCAAATTAGTGGTCAAATCATTTAAGCCAAGTAGCCAACTCAAACTTTCTTACACGACTTTTTGTATATGTTTGTTGCTAACAAGCTTGTTGGTAGAGGGTGTCGTGTCTCTTGTGCTACTGTTATTCATTGCATACTTATTTTTTGAGTAAGGAGAATATAGGTTTGAGGTCTTGATTGATTTCGAAAGAGCACAACATATAAACAAGGCAAAATCATATTAAGATACACTGATTTCGAGTTTATTTGGCAATTTATATTAAGAGTTAGATGGATAATTATAAATATACAAAAAATTTCAATTAAACTAGAAACTTATCGTCAATCAAAACAAATAACTTTATTCAAGATAATATATAGCATAAACCCACTTCAAAAATGTTCTTAATTCCTTTTAGAAAAGAATCTATATAAACTACTAAAGCAGCTGAGCACAAATATGAATTCTGAAGAGAAGACTTATACGAGCGCAGATGTTTTATGTAGAACAGAAGGGAGTGGATCATTGTTTGATAATATCCATTCAACTGAATTTCTGAATACAGATGAGATGTTCTGGAATACCCAACCATGATTTGAAGCTTAAAGTTAGTGCACCAGTAATGTTGTTGAGGAACATTGATCCTACTCAGGGTCTGTGTAATGAAACCAGATTGATTCTTACACGGCTTGGAGATCATGTTCTTGAAGGTCAGATTCTCTTTGGGAACAATGCAGGTCACAGAGTTCTCATTCCAAGAATGTCTTTGACACCGTCAGACTCCAGAATACCGGTTAAATTTTAGAGAAGACAATTCCCACTGATGTTGTCCTTTGCAATGACCACAAATAAAAGTCAAGGACAATCGCTCTCCCATGTTGGACTTCTTCTCAGAAAACCAGTGTTTACCCATGGACAGCTATATGTTGCAATATCTAGATTTATCAGTCGATCAGGTTTAAATATATTAATTTGTGACAAAGATGGTAAACCAATGAGATCAACAACGAATGTTGTATATAAAGAGGTTTTCAAAAATTTATAAGAGTATGACAATCTCATCTATTTCATGCATTGTCTGTATTGCTCTACTTGTCCATTTTCTCCATGTGTTTTTACTTATATAGTTTTCTTCCCGTGCATCGCACGGGTATATAAATCTAGACGCTATTACGAACTGCTGTAAGTCAAGATTGGGCAATAGAAGATTAAAATATCGAAAAAACCAAAGACTAAAATCTCGAAAAAAGGCAAAATCATTTGCGTTTGCCGGGAGTCAAGCCTAGGTCTATTTCTTGGAAGGCAATTATCCTTACCGTTGGACAACAACCGACAGACAAACATAATGGTCTGCTACAATATACAAAACGTTTACTTCCAGATCCAACCTATCGTAAGCGGTCATGTATCCTAAG
Organism: Nyctanthes arbor-tristis; assembly: GCA_963692815.1. NCBI lineage: Eukaryota > Viridiplantae > Streptophyta > Magnoliopsida > Lamiales > Oleaceae > Nyctanthes > Nyctanthes arbor-tristis. The sequence goes on from CAVNYN010278602.1 coordinate 11,529, forward strand.
CCAATATTTCAAATCTTCTTCGTGAAGACTAGCAATATATACTCAATTGTTTCTAAACTGTTCTGGCATTAAATTTTATTTTAATTGATAATGTAACAATACTTCACGAAGGGTCGGCACACACACACATATATATATATATATATTGATTTTGCTCCCCCCAACCGCACCCGGCATACACAAAGGACATTGAGCACGGGTAGCAAAAGCAGCATATATGCTTCTGCACATATGTAATAATATGGTTCTTTATTTCTCAAGTAGTATTGGTACCAGTTTAGGAGTAGATGTACAGAATGTTCTTACAAATAGTGGCGGAGTTAGGTTTTTTTGTCAGTGTAGTCATTATTATTTTAACATTCTTACATGTTCAAACATTTTATCTTCATTAAACCGTATTTTGGTAACTAGAGTAATATTTTGATTTGGATTCAAAATTGACATGAAAGGCAGTCTTCGGAAGCAAAGCAATAAAAAGGGTTAATTTCACATATAGTCCCTAACATTTACACTTTCCATCAATTGGGTCCTCAACCTTTTTTTTCAATACCATAGGTATCCAACCTTTCATAAATTCACTCATAAGATCCCTAGCCCTATAAAGTTGAAAATTATACTCCTTACTCTTTTTTCTTTAATAACCCTTTCTTTAAATAAGCGCAAAAAGAATTAAAAAATAAAAAAGGAAAAAGAAAATAATTTATTTGCAACATTCCCATCTAGTTACCCACCCCACCCACAGCTAAACAGTAAATATCAAATTCCGTTAGTCATTTCCGACAGCAAAAAAGGAGACCTGCATTTTTCTGCAATAAAAAATGGTACGAAAAAAGAGAGTTTCCTCAAGAAAAAAAATTATGCAGGTATTTGTCATTTTGATCAAGTTGGGGATATTGGTAGAATAAGTAGAGAATAAGTAGCTATGTTGGTGGGTGAGAAAAGAATAATTTTCCTTTTTAATTTTTATTATTTTTACTAGTTTTAATTTTTTGTTTTTATTTAAAAAGTAAAGGCAAAAATGTTATAAAAGATTTTTTGAGTGAATTTATGAAAGGTGAGGGACCTATGGTATTGAAAAAAAAGTTTGGGGACTCAATTGATAGAAATGGAAAAAATTGGAAGCCACATGTGAAATTAATCCTATCAAGTATTAATTAGTTAGCCCAAAAATATGACGAAAATCAATACGAGTAACAATCTACTAATGTATGAAAAATGAGAAATATATATGAGTTTTAATTATGAATATATATGTATATATATTAAGAAAACTAAGTTTCGGTACTCCTCGTACCGCAATTTTCCCGCCCAAAGTTCTTGTTTGTAGTAAACCAATTTTTCTTTTTCCAATTTTTTAGATAAAGCTAAAAACCACAATTTTGTCCCTAATTTTCTCTTTTCCCTTAAATTTGAATGCTATAATTGGGGATTTAAATCTACTTATTCCTTATCTAGTACAATTCAATCTGAAATCTCTACATAAGATTCGCAGATTTAATTACAGCAGAATGATCGTCAAAAAACAAAAAGAGGATTCAAAATTTCCTTCTTCAGATATATAAATATATCAAAAAAATGTGGAAAAATATAAGGGGTTAGTGGTTAAAGTATAATTTATTTTGTCAATAAATTATCATAGAGCGTCATAATGGATGTGACACTATCGTATTTCAATATTTTCCATATAATTGTGTTTTATTTTTTAATTGACTTGGCATAATTTTTTTGGTTATTTGTTATGAATGTAGATTTGAAATAAATAAGTAGTTACTTTTTTCCTATTAATTAGCCCCATGTTGGGAAAAAATTGTCTAGAGGCACTAGATTGTAAGTTCACCTCAGGCGTTTAAAAGTCACCGAACGATCTACTAATAGCAGATTGTACACTCTTTGCATTGTATCGACTGGAACTTGGTTCTCGAGGCATCTGGTGTCTCTGTTATAGAGATACCTTATGTATGTAGTACATTTCCCTCCACTAGTTTCATGGATCTAGGACTATATAAATTAGTGTTGGAGAATGAGATCACAAATGAGATAGTCTTTGATATGAGACCATCTATTAAATCAATGATAAGTAGGATTGTGCGCCATTTCGACTTTCTTTTACTTCTCTCTCTTCATTAATTAAATACTACACCAACAATAACACCATTTTGTATTAATTTTTAATTTTTTGTATCAATTAATTTATCTAAATGTCAATCTAATAATTATAAAATAATCAACAACAACTGATTAAATAAGTTGGGAAGAGAATAAACTTGATTAATTATAATATCAACCAAACTTCAACATCAAATTAATTTGTTATTCATAACAAGCAAAATTGATAGAAATTTGTAATGCTAATTCTTTTTAACTAGAAAACTAAAAAATTATTTTTTGAAGATAAATATATTCACATTATCACATGATAATAAAAGTGGGTTTTTAATGCTAAAAAAGTGATTTTCTATGTTTTTTAATATGCGTCGTATGTGAAATGCACAAAAAAATTTTTAAATTTGCAAATTATCACACTTATCTTGCAAATATTTTTCTCTTGTTGTGTTTATATATTTACTTATTATTTCATTAATTAGTAGATGATGTCCTGTGAATTTTGAGTCAAAAATCAAAATTTCATTAAAAATTTATATCAATTTTTCTTGTTATGAATATCAAATTAATTTGACGTTGAAATTTGGTTGATATTATAGTCACTCAAGTTTATTCTCTTCCCAACTTATTTAAGTAATCGTTGTTCATTATTTTATAATTATTAGATTGACATTTAAATAAGTTAATTGATACAAAAAATTAAAAATTAAGATAAAATGGCGTTATTTATGAGTGTAGTATTTAATTAATGAAGAGATAGAAGTAAAAGAATGTCCAAATGGCACATGATCCTACTAGTCATTGATTTAATAGATAGCTCTGCTATGTAGACGCATAAGACTATCCTACCGAAAACTCTCTCATCATATATACTGCGGTCTCCATTTAGAAGCAAAACTTGTATTGAATGAGAATGATATATGAAGTGATAAATGTCACTTTCTCTCTCTATTTTCTTTTGGAAAAATCTAGGAAGACCCAACCTCAAGGAAAGGCTAGACGTAGGTGGCTTTAATGGAACTCCAGCCTATGGATCACTCAAATGTCAATGATTTTGTCAGGAAGGACAGAAGGTAGAAAGGGACAATGCATGGCCAAAGTGGGACTTCAGAAGAACAGATGAGGAAGGAAGGCAAACCAATATTACCTTTTGTCATTTAGATACTATGTCAGGTCCTAGTACCCTTTGTGGAATGCCATATTCCTCCTTTTTTAGACATAACAGAGTCATAGTCTTGTATCCATTCCTACCAGATTTGGTTACTTTATGAAAGGTGAGTTCTACTTTCCTGCCGCAAGGGCTTCTACCCGGATAATTGAAATTTGAATTGTAGCTGAATGATGCCGTATCATCATTTTATTAATTCTATTACTATTGTATCGCGTTTTTTTTCTTTTTTTTTCCTATCATTTTCATAGCATATAGAAGAGCATGTGAGAAGAGGAGGAGTTAGTTAGGAATTTGTTCTTAAATCTTTCTCTCCCGATTCTCTCTGTATCATCAACTCTTTCTTCTTCTTCTCATCTCTCTTCTTTAATTCTGTAATTTCCTTTTAATATTGTTAGGTTTTTTTGCTATTTAATAACCTCAGGGCGAGAATGGGAAATAATTTAGATACGCTTTTATTATAGACTGTAAGCCTTGGACTGAATTATATCGTACTCGCTCGAAAATTGACAACTGAACTGGCTCAAAAATGACTTAGTGGGTCGTCTGGAAGAAATAGGCTTCCAGCCAGATGCCCAAAGGCCCACGATGATTGCACTATAAAAGCGTTACCGTAATTGGTTTTAGGGGGTCGTGTGTTGAAGGGTAAGTGGTGGCAAGATGTTGGCTCTTGCTGTATTGTCTTGTGGAGCGGTACTTAAGCCCTGACCTACGTGGTCTACCACTACCACACGCCGGGTGCGGCGCTGTGACCGAAATCTGGTGGTAATGGCCGGATAGGAGAAACGATAGGAGAGTTATCAGAAATTGTCCATTTTGTGTTATGTTCTCGATTTCTTGTAAATTAATGTGGTTTATTGTATTTAATCCTTCAATTTACTTTGTGTATGCGAGGATTAAACTCCAGGAATTAGTATCAGAGCCTTGGTGGCATTTTAGGAGCAAGAAATCGAGTTTGGAAGTGGGACGATAGAAGAACGATTGCTGCGTGCACCAGAGGAGCAAGCTTGTCACCTTTTCTCTCTATAACTCTTCAAAATGGTGGTATTTGGATGATCCGCAACCAGATCCAAACTCCTGGAAATGATGGATTTCCAACCATGAGGTGCGTGCGAGATAATCGGAGCTCTCACAGAGGCGCTTGACCAGAGTGAATGACATGCTACCAAAACTTTGGTTGGCCGGTGGCTGCGCATCTAGTGTCCTACAACTGCAGGAATGGCGGTGTTGAACTCATCCTTTCACGGCTTTCCAACAGTACCAAGTTTGTCAATTTTGGACACCAAGAAGGTAATGAAAAGGGGATGAAATAGTGAGAAGTGGTTAGGATTATAGTCCACCACTCGCACCAAATTTTCCGACAGAGATTGCCAGTGCGTCTGACATATTTTGTTGCATGATTAGTGGTTTTGGACTTCTCTCTGGATGGGCTTTCTATAGATGTTAAATTTGTAAATTTTGGACAATCCTATAGTGATGAACATGCTTTAAAGTGAGGTTTGGCAGTGCGGTGCGGAGGTTTGATGGCTTAGCGCGTGATGTGGTGCTCGTGTTTGGCCTTGGTGGTTGAAAATAATTCCTTTCTCCTCTAGTATGGACCGGCAGATTGGTCCGCTCAGTAAATTGGCTATTTCTTTTTTTTTTTTTAATTTATGCACTAGTGGATCACTGTATGGTGTGATCGATAAGAGTTGGAGGTTGCCATGGATTGGTAACCATTGCTTGTGCTAGATGTAGGAATTAATTTCTAATTTTGTGTTTATGTAATCCTTCGTGTGATATTTAAATCCTTTGTGTGATTTAAATGCTTTGATTGTCTTATTATTTACATCTGTTTAGATCTCGTATTGCATGTGTTACTTGGTGTTACATGCATGGCTTGTGGGATTGTGTGATGCATTTGAGATCGGTGGTGTTGACATGTATGATGGTTTTAGAGATAGTAAGGTGGTGCATTAATGATATGCACGGGGTAGTATTGGTCCTCTATTTAGGAAAACCTAGCGAGGTGTTGAGTTGATCGCGTGTCGAATGTGCTAAAATATTAAATACCTTGTTAAACTAAAATTATAATAGCTTGGAAAAGTAGAAAGTAAGGGTCAAACCCTCAGAAAATGTTGGATAAATCTAAATGTTTCGTGTCAACTAGTGAAAAGGGGGGTTTTCATGAGATTAAACTAAAAATTAATAAAAAAGAATAAAAACAATTAAAACACAAGCATGAGTAAGAAAATAAAAACACGAATGCTAACTCCAGTTCTTGGTTCAGTTGTGCATTTCGCATAAAAGATAGTAATCAATTGCAACGTTGTTCATACTTTCTTGCAAAAATATTAACTCTAGGAAACAATAAGTTCTGCTACCCAGATTTCCCCTTAAGCACATCTAATTAAAACAAGTTTTTCAATTAGACCTAATCATTTGGATAACCTAGAATAAGATCTCCAGATTTAGAACGACGATTGCATGAAGAATTAGGAAAATAAGCTAATGTAAGCAATAAATTCACAAGCTTGATCTATAACTTAGGTTGTGTTATCCCTAATGATTAGAAATCATTAGTTGCTACTTGAAAGTTAGGAGAAACAACAATTAAGAATTGAATTTCCAAATCTATCAATAGAATATTAATCATTCAATGTAGAAGGCCCAAACTAGGTCAAACAATCAATATTCATAAATATGAGAAATAGAATTACCCAATCAATTTCACAAAAGAGTAAGAAACAATATTATTGGAATTAATTAATTAAAAGTAAGAAGTAGCAACAATATCCCCTTAAACTGGAGGAAGAAAAAATTTAGCCTCGTGTGCTCACTCGGGAAAATCTTCCTCTAGAACTTGTCTTTGATATAAAGTAAATAATTCTATGAAGTTATATGTAGAGATGTGTATGGGAGTTTTCCCTCTTCCTAAGACTTGACCCCTTTATATAGGGTTTAAAATCCCTAAAAGAATAAAGAAAAATCGTATACAGAATATACCATAAAAACAATTTTAGACGAACAAGGAAAATAGGAAAAAATCTTTGCGCGTGAGTCTGTGTGGCTGCATGTAAATATGATGCGGCTGCACAAGGAAATCTGGCCGGTTCTACTATATAGGTGCGTAACCGTGTGGCCGCATGAGGGTTCTGTGCGTCCGCACGGAACTTCTATATTTTTTTCTCTTTTTTCTCAATCCCTTATGTTTCGTGTGCTCTTCCGATCTCCCCTGAGCTCCAAAATCCTTGTAAAGTCCACCCGAATTTGAATCTTTTTAATTATTTCCTTATTCTTATAACAAATAAACAAACTCAACAAAAATAAATATTTTAATACAATTAAAACATATAATAGACTACTAGTATGGAGAAATTAAACAACCTAATAAAGTACTTATCATGAGTTCTGTGAGCTCTAGTGAAGAGTCATGGTAAACTTTGGGGAAGAGTTGGGGTAAGAGATCTAGTGGAAGTTCTGTGGGCTCGGGTAGGAGTTCTGGTGAGCTCAGAGAGTTTTTGAGTAAACTCTAGTCATCTCATTGGGTGGAGGCTTTGGGTGCCTCTTGTGCTGAGATAAGTGATAGAGGATAGTCTTTATTAGGTTACTAGTTGATAGGGTTGTGTGAGCAATCTGTGAGTTGTGGAGATGGTGAGTCAAGAGATTAGTTCTCTTGGGGGTTAAACACACCTGGAAAGGGTTTCTTGTGAGATCATATGGGGTCATACTTGCATTGGTTGCATTTGTTGGCTAAGTGTTGATGTCTGTGTTTACCTTTGGGTGTACATCTCACTTGTATTTGATATCATATTTTGCTCTTGATTGGTTCATGAATGTGTTACACTTTATATGTTGAAAGCATTTGTTGCTTTGATTATCTGGTTGTATGATATATATGACATATGTAATTGTTAGTACTTTATTGTGTACTTTCTTAGCAGATGATAGTGATTGGAACTGGTAAGGTCTTTAAACTTCAGCTGATTTAGAATATCTATTTTGTACAAGCATTAACTTAGTGTTTTTCTTTACTGGTTTATTAGGTATCAAGTGGAGGTTTGTTAGGTTTTTTGTTACTTAATAAACCCAGGGCGAGGATAGGAAATAATTCAGATCCATTTTTATTATAGGCTATAAGCCTTAGACTGAATTATATTGTACGCACTCCACAATTGACAACTGAACTGACTCAAAAGTGACTTAGTGGGTCGTCTGGAGAAATTAGGCTTCAAGTTGGATGTTCAAAGGCCTACGATGATTGCACTATAAAAGCATTACCCTAATTCGTTTTAGGGGGACATGTGTCAAACTGTAAGTGGTGGCAAGACGTTGGCTCTTGCTATGCTGTCTTGTAGAGCGGTACCTGAGCCCTGATCTTCATGGTCTATCACTACGCACACCGAGGGCGATGCTAGCTACCAAAATCTGGCTGTAATGGCCAGACAGGAGAGATGATAGGAGAGTTGTCAGAAATTGTCCGTTTTATGTTACGTTATCGATTTCTTGTAAAATAATGTGGTTTATTATATTTAATCCTTCAATTTACATTCGTGTATGCGAGAATTAAACACCAACAAATATCAATACAATTCTCAATTGGGACGTCAAGCCCAATTGATTTTGTAGGTGGTGTTCTTTAATTTCATTCAACTTTGGCTCAGTTTGTGACATTGTTATCAGAGTAGGAACATGGCTCATGAAATTCAAGCCAAGACCATTGGGAAGCTAGAAGAGAACGTCGCGAGAATGGACATAGAGCACATCAGTCTCTAGAAACAAATTTCTGAATTAAAAGATGCAGTTTATGATTTGCATGAGAAGTAAGGAAGAACTAATTCGAAGATGGAGACAATGATGGGCAAAATAGATCAACAGTTGGGAGAGACACGATCAATGTTTGAATATGTGGCTATTGGGAAATTCAATACTGGAAGCATCAACACTGGGAAGGAGAAACTGATAGAAGATACCCTAATTACATGCTACGCAGGTGGTGGACTGCTACCTACCCCAACTGGTAATACTGCTAACTTCCTAAATAGAAATGATAATGACATGAATGGCCGGATTCCCAAAATTGATTTTCCCTTCTTTAATGGAGATGGTGCATGGGAGTAGGCTAGAAAAGCTGAGAAATATTTCTTGATTTACAAAGTGGGAGAGGGGATGAAAATCAATATTGCAGTTTTACATCTGATATATGGTACCAAAATTTTAAGGCCAAATTTCCCAACCCTACTTGGAATATATTTGTAGAGGAATTGGGGAGAAGGCTACCTAAAAATGCTAAGGTGTAGTTGGTTGAAGCTTTCAATACGGTGAGTCAAAAGGCATCAGTAGAGGAATATATTGAGGTGTTTGATGAGCTAAGATCTCAGGTGAATGTTGATTGTACCCCACGCCCGAGAATGTTATTACATAACAACCTTTACTAGTGGCCTGTGTGATGAACTCATGTATGTTCTTAAATTGTCAAAACCTCAAACTCTGTCCTATGCCAATGAAGCAGCCATACAGTATGAAGATGCAATTAATGCCTTGGCCAAATCACAAAGATTCCACAAAGCCACACACTATCAGAACCCTCAATCCCAAGCCTCTCAACATTTCCCAACTATCACTACTACCAACCCTTAACCCCAAAATAACAACCAAGCCATCACTCTATATAAACCCAAGTTTAAAGTCATAACCCCTGCAGATATACAAGCCAAAAGGAACTAGGGGCTATGCTTCATATGTAACGAGAAGTATCATGTGGGGCATGTTTGTAGGAACAAGACCTTGAACTATATTGTAGTGGACGAAAGTGAAGGAGATGGAGATGCTAAGATTGAGCCTAAAACTGAAGAAGATGAGGAAGGCACTGAAGAAACTACACATATTACTATGAATGCATTGATGGGAGCACTAAACACCAGACCCTCAGAATTCTTGGTAAAAGTAAAGGTAGAAAGGTTTCAATCCTGATTGATAGTGGGAGCACCCATAGCTTTGTTGAGGAGAAACTGATACCAGCCTTGGGCCTAAAAGTAATGGAGGATAGGAATATGACTGTGAGAGTGGCTAATAGGGATAAATTGGAGAGCAAAGCCTTGGTACATCCACTTTGCTGGCAAATGCATGCATATGAGTTCCAATTTCCACTAAGGACACTCAATCTTGGGAGAGATGATATGGTCCTTGGTGTTAACTGGCTTAGCCAATTTGGTCCCATCACCACTGACTACTCTGAATGGTATATGACATTCCATTACTAAGGAGAAATAGTAACATTGCACAGTGGAGCAGTGAGCAGCATTGATATGATCTTCGGTGAAGGGTTAGTAGATTGGCTTAACAGCCAAGACTATAGAATTATGCTTATATTTATTCCATTTTTAAAGAAGAGTTGACTAAAGTGCCAGCTGAGTTACGACCGGTTTTGCATGAATTTAAAGATGTGTTCGCTGAAACAAAAGGGTTACCCCTAGAAAGGGAATATAAGCATTAGATCACACTTAAGCAGGGGGCACAACCCTTTAAACTGAGGCCTTACATATGTCTTTACATACAAAAGAATGAAGTGAAGAAGATGGTTCAAGAGATGCTAGAATCAGCAATCATCCAACCTAGCAGCAGCTTATTTGCTTCTCCAGTTCTACTAGTTAAGAAGAAAGATGGAAGCTAGAGATTTTGTGTTGATTATAGACAGTTGAACCAACTTATAGTCAAAGATAAGTTTCCTATGTCCATGATTGATGAACATCGGAAGAGCAACATCGAACTAAGTATTTTTCAAAAATTAACCTGAGAGCTGGATATCACCAGATTAGGGTAAAGCAAGGAGATGTCTACAAGACAACATTTAGAACACATTAAGAGCTATATAAGTTCTTAGTTAATTAATTAATGCTCCTGCAATATTTCAGAGGCTTATGGATAAAATATTTAGAGAGTACATCAGAAAGTTTGTACTTGTATTCTTTGACGTTATTTTGATTTACAGCCACAATTTGTTAAATAATCAGAAACAACTATAGATAGTCGTGCAAATATTAAGGAGGCAGTAGTTATTTGCAAAGATCAGTAAATGCTCCTTTGGCCAGCAAAGAGTGGAGTATTTAGGACATGTAATCAGCTCTGAAGGAATGTCTGATGATCGTAAAAAAAGGGCTGCAATGGAAGCCTGGCCAAAACCACTAAACCTCAAGCAACTGAAAGGGTTCTTGGGATTGACTTGGTATTACAGGAAGTTTGTTAAGGGATATGAGAACATTGCCAAACCACTCACCAACCCACTAAGAACGATAATTTTGAATGGACAATAGAAGCTGAACAAGCCTTTCAGGCATTGAGGAGAGCTATGTGTACTACCCCTACAGTGGCCATGCCATATTTCAACTAGCCATTTATCATTGAGACTGATGCTTGCTGTGGGGGATTGGGGGCAGTACTGAGTCAAGGATGAAGGCCAATTGCTTATCTTAGCAAGGTAATCAATTATACAAAACTGGGGTTAACTATATATGTGAAAAAGTTCTTAGCTTTGGTCACTGTAGTAACCACTTCTCTACAGCAAAAATGGTTTACCAAGTTGCTATGGCTGAATTATAAGATACATTACAGGAAAGAGAATGAGAACAATGTGGCTGATGCCCTTTCCAGAAGGGATGAAACAGATGTAGAGGTTTTGGAAATATCCACAGCCATACCCACCTAGATTCAGGTTTTGGAAATATCCACAGCCATACCCACCTAGATTCAGGATGTAATAGACAGTTATGAAGAAGATGCACTTGCTATAGAAAAGATACAAACAACTCTCATGGATCCTACCAATTCTCTAGACTATCAATACAAAAATGGGGTTCTAAAGTTCAAGGCAAAGTCTACATTAGATCAAGGAGACAGATCGGACAAAAATTAGTAGCTTGTATCTATAGCTCCCAAGAGGAAGGGCATTCTGGAATTCAAGCTACTGTATACAAAGCTAATCAACTGTTTTATTAGCCTGGAATGGTTAAGGAAATCAAAGAGGAAATTTTGAAATGTGAAATTTGTCAAAGCTGCAAGCGTGAGAATACTCTTTACCCTAGGTTACTTCAGCTTTTACCTAAACCAGTTCGTGGATGGAGTTATGTAACTATGGATTTTATAGAAGGGTTACCTGTCTCTAATGGGAATTCAGCCATGTTGGTAGTTCTTGATAGATTTACGAAATATGGCCATTTCATAGGGCTCAGCCATCCATTTACAGCCAAGAAGGTTGCTCAATTATTTCTAGATCATGTTTGCAAGATCTATGGTTTACCACATAGTATTGTCTCTGACATGGATAAGGTGTTCTCCAATGACTTTTGGCAAGAACTGTTCACTTTGATGGGAAACCAATTACACACGAGTTCAGCTTATTACCCCTAATCAGATGGCCAAACTGAAAGGGTGAACCAATGCCTAGAAATGTATCTCAGGTGTATGACCTATGCTAAGCCTAGGAGTTGGAGTAAATGGTTATCTCTAGCAGAATAGTGGTACAATACCACCTTTTAAGGCTGAATTCAAAGAACCCCTTTCGAAGTTCTGTATGGTATCCCATCTCTTCAGCTTTCCATAGGTCCTTATCAACAAACTAAGCTATCTTCAGTGGAAGAACTGTTGCACAAGAGACAACTCATGGATAGACAATTAAGGCAGAGTCTAGCTCAAGCTAGTGCCAGAATGAAGCATTTTACTGATAGGAAGATGGTTGACAGGGAGTTCAACACTGATGACTGGGTATAACTTAAGCTCTATTTGACCAGCATACTGTCAATGGTAAGAAGGGACAATCATAAGCTCAATCCAAAGTACTTTGGTCTTTTTCAGATCCTAGAACATATTGGAGCTGTTGCTTACAAGCTAGAACTTCTCCCTACTACTAAGATTCATTATGTTTTCCATGTCTCCTTGTTGAAAAAGAAGGTGGGGACTGATACAGGGCCGTCCTCAAACTTACCAGAGGTTAAAGAGAGAGATCCTTGAGATCATGTACCAAAAGGCATTCTTCAGGTGAAAGAAGTGCAGAAAAGAAGGGGGTCAGTGGTACTGTGCTTGGTTAAGTGGTTAGACAAGACTTTGGAGGAATCTACTTGGGAGCCTACATAATAGATCTTAAAGGATTTTCCCACATTTTAACCTTGGGGACAAGGTTCTTTTAAGGAGGAAAGATGTCAGGAAACAAGGTAGAAAGGGAGAATGCATGGCCAAAGTGGGGACTTCAGAAGACGAAAGGAGGAAGGAAGGCAACGACCAGGTGACTGAAATTTGAATTGCAGCTGAACGATGTCATATCATAATTTTATTAATTATGTTTTTGTTACAGAAACACATTCAGCATATAGGAGAGCATGTGAAAATAGTGGAAGTTAGTTAGGAATTTGTTCTCAAATCTTCCTATCCCGATTCTCTCTGTATCATCAACTCTTTCTTCTTCTTCTTCTTCTTCTCTTCTCTTCTCTTTAATTCTATAATTTCCTTTTAATATCAATACAATTCTTAGTTGGGACGTAAAGCCCAATTGATTTTGTAGTGGTGTTCTTGAATTTCATTCAAATTTGGCTCAATTTGTGACAGATTTATCAATGGAGAACAGCGGGAGATGGTTTCTGTATCCGCTGATAATCAATTGCTTGCTGTTTCTTTTGATCCTGTTTCTTCAAGCTCAAGGTCAGATGTTAATCGAGATTTGGGGAAGAAAGAGATACAACTGGGGCAGGAGAAACACCTGATGGCAATGGTCGGTGATCGTATATGCGTAAATTACAGAAAATTGGGAGATTATTGAGGGGGAATTGAAGCCAGAATTAGAAATTTGGTTGACTACAATCCCCAATATGAGGTTTAAATTGCAGAAATTGATGTGCGGAATGAAGAATTGAGGCACTAGCCATCCCATTTAGGCGTAAATTGTAGAAATTTCATCTTTTTATTAAAGTGGATAGGCAATTCATGAAGCATAAGGATGGTGGGCAGACGTACTAGCACACCGCTGTTTATCCCTTTTTTCCACTACTTTGGATGAACACCTACCTTGTGATCACTGATAAATAAAGAATAATGCTATTTATTTAGATTGGAGACTGATCTCTAATTTAGTTGTCATTTTTTCATTAGTTGTCAAATAAATTAATGAGATCGTGTATTTACGCATTTCCATTCATTCTCCAATGCAGTGGTGCCAACTAGACTGGAAACCAATCTCCAATCTAGATAAATAGTATCACTATCCAGTCTAGATAAATAGTATCACTCATAAATAAACTAGTATACCACTATGACACCGAGTGTTTCCATTACAGGTACACCTTGTGTATGTGGTACCTTTCACATCACTAATTTTATGAACCCACATGTGAGACATTGTAAATTAGTAGCGTGAAATGTGCTACAGGTCAACCAAGACTCATGTAGTAGGTCGGACTGTAAAATTGAGATGCTGGAAGAGATGAACTAAGGATATTGCAATGGAAGAGGAGGGGAAGGAAGAAGAAGAGATGAAGACAAACAAAACCATTTAATACATTTTTAGATAGTGGAGAAAAGACTAAGTCGGAATATAATATCTACAATTATTAATATATAAAAGGCGGGATATGTGTAAAACATTCGGTTTCCAATATTGTCCTTTTATTTTTGTGCTAATTCCTACTTTACCCTTTTTCTTTATTGCACTCATTTATTACACTCCATATTGTGTCCAAGTGTTAAGTACACGCTATTTAATTACTTCATGTTAATTAAATTAAATATCTGTTAATTTCAATTAGTGTGGTTAATTACATTCAATGCCTTCACCATGACAATCAGTATTTTTAACCTCTATTAAAATGGTAAAAATGGTAAATTGTAAGTTTCAAAATTAACAATTGTAATTGCCATTACATGTCTTCACTAAAATAATTCCATGAGTTAGACGAAGCGATTGAAAATAAAAGGTGAGGTGTGTGTAAAACATTTGGTTTCTAATATTGTCCCTGCATTTGTGAGTTAATTCCTACTTTACCCTTTTTTCTTTATTGCACTCATTTGTTACACTTCTTATTGTGTCCAAATGTTAAGTACATGCTATTTAGTACTCCATGTTAATTACATTAAATATTTGTTAATTTCAATTAATGTGGTTAATTACATTCAATTTCTTCACCATGACATTTAGTATTTTCTTTACATAATGACAATTGGTATTTTTAATCTCTATTAGTGTGGTAAATTGTAAGTTCCAAAATTAACAATTGTAACTGTCATTACATGTCACCACTAAAATAATTCCGTGAGTTTGATGAAGCGATTGATGATACAAACAATTATTACCAAGAAGAGTTTATGAACACATTTTTACAAAATCATATACCACCACACATGCCTTTCGCATCATACAATGTGCAATACGCGTTTAAATGACTAGTCACTAATATGAATCATTGTAAAATATTTAGATTCCACCTTTATCCCTACTTTTTTATTTTAGTTCCCAATTTTTTCTCACTTCTACTTACTCCTCATTTATTATAACAGTCCATTACTTATAATATTAAATACAAATTAATTAATTAAGCTAACAAATATTATCCTTCAAGCGAATACTTTTAGTTATTATATTACATGCTTAAAAAACTTATGTAGAAACTAAAACAATATGAAACTTAATATATATGATTAAAAACAATAAAACACTATTAGGCTTGAACACAAATAATTATTTAATTATTTTAGTTTAGGACAAATAATTTCTCAAGAAACATGTTTTTCTTTAGCAACATGCACAAATAATTATTTAATATTTTTTAATTTACTATTTAATTCGAATATCAAGATTAATCTTTAGTCTTTATTGTGTTTCATTTCAATTCAATTTCAAGATAAATCTTTAGGGTAGTATTTATTGTTATTAATTTTAATTTTAACAATTATTTCAAGAAAAAGTTTCGAAATTGGAATTACAATTGTAATTCTTATCCCAAACCCCTTTTAAAACAATTAGTGTGATAAATTGTAACTCCTATTTTGAATTTTTTTAATATCAAATTCTATTTTCACTTCTTACCCAACATTATTTAATTCCTTAATTTCGATTAGTCTATTATTTAATTTCAATTCTATGATTAATATTTTGTGTTTATTGTGGCAATTTTAAACAAAGCAAGCATAGGTCATCTCTTCAAAGTAATATTTTATAAGTGTATTGTTTAAATAATACTTTATAAAAAATCATAAATGATTATAAATCTTTTTATTGCATGCAAACCGTATTATAAATTTAAATATATTTAAATATTATGAACAAGCATAAGAACCAAATGATCCAAAATTAATTATTTTATTGTACTAAGCTTTTGTATATTATATTATATGTTATCATACAACGTGCAACGCACGTTTGAATTACTCGTATATTAAAAGGCTGAACTTAAGGGAAACTTTTGATTGCCTTATTTACCCCCCCATTTTTGAGTTGAAAGTCCAATTTAACCTGTTTGTTTTTTTTTTTTTTTTTTT
>CAVNYN010278608.1:0-10282 GCA_963692815.1 Nyctanthes arbor-tristis
TATGTTTTTACATCTTATAACATATAAGAAAATAGTGAGTTATAATCTTTCTACTGATTTGAATTGTACTCTTCATTGTAAAAGTTTTCTAATGATTTGGGCACACCTTGGAAATCAATGAAATATGTTTATTAATACAATTTCTTGTGTTTTCATATTTCTTGAAAAACCTAGCTTTAATGTTTCTTTAAAAGGTTGACGATTTGTTAGCTTATGAAATTATCTTTATCTATTAAATTCAGTAAGATAAGATAAATTGGATTGTTTTGCACGTCCCGTCCTCGTTATTTGAATAAAAGCTTCCGCAACAGAATTTGTAAATTTCCCTAAAATAATCGGAAATATTGAATAGTTAACGGGGGCGTGACAGAATGGTATCAGAGCAACGTTCTAGGGGCACTACATGCATAAACTACTCTGCGCGAGGCATCGACCAACCGGCTTACTAGTAAGTTAATACTTACCAACTTATGAATCCTTTGTACTTGATAGAATTATGGGGAATTGAAGTCAAATGAAATATATGACTTATTGGTTTACATTATTCAATTTTCTTAATTGAAAATGTTTGATCTTGCTAACTTGAGAAAAGTTGAAGAAATGAATAATGCAACATAATAGATGACATATGGAATTAAAGGTATTAAGTTTTGATAACAATTTTGTTTGACAATAATATTGGTACGAATGATGAAATTAAGAAAAATGAAAAGGAAGAATGATAAGTTTCGAACTAACTCAAGATATAATTATGATTTTGCATTTATAATATATATTATATAGATTATTACAACTATAGTGACGAACATATTATCTATAGCAATAATTTACCGTCGGTAAATACAAGAGCAAAGGCGGGAAATCCTACCGTAAATCGTATATTGATGATATTTATGAGTAGTCATTTTAGATCATGAAATATAGCAATGACTTTTACGAGTCGTCGCTATAAATAGCAATATACAGCTGCGACATGACTAGTCGTCCATGTAGACACAAACCTACAGTCACGGCATTGTGATGTCGCCCCTATAGGGTGAAGACTACTGCCACAACTCAATGTCGCCGCTATAGCCAATGCTATAGCAATGACATTTGATGTCGTTGCAAAATGTCGCCACTATATTTTGCCATGTGGGACATACCATTAAACTAATTTTGTATTAGGGGTCATCCGTATCACAATATATAATAATACTGAAATTACATATAACGAATGTCATATGTTTATTTATTTTTTGAACTAAACCCTTTAAACAAATTATGTTGAAATTATACATAAAACTAAAACCATTAAATAAATTATATTTCATGAATTGTCTATTAATCTTTCGGGGGCCTAAACGGTTACGTATAGGAAACCTAATCCCAGACATGCTACTTATTCTTTTTACTGAATATCTCCAATGTGCTCCCGCTAGATAAGGGCGCAAACATGCTGCTATACCATCTTAAAATTTCTCTTGCACTTGCTTGCTTTACCTTTTAATGACTCAAGACACTATAGTTATTAAGGAATGAATCCTGCGTTGAACAAATATGAAATCACTAACCAACATATAAGAATTTAGGTTGTCCTTCAAGAAAAAAAAAAAGGCTGACGTTTTGAGATACAATTCCAAGTTTTAATATGCTATATGAGAGAAATTTCTCTTCCGATCTCTTTGAAATGACAATTTTTTAGGGGTGTATGTAAATTTGAGAGCGTGTGTACAAAATCTGTATGAATAATTCTAGTTGGACAAAATAAGGGACAAAAAGTTTGACAAAATGGACATGTGTCACGTGTGATTAGTGTTGATGTAAAATTGATGTGATGTGTTGAAAAACATGATTGTGCTATGTGTCAGTTTTGTTAGAATTTTTGTATGGACTTTTGTTCAAGTATCACAACTCAATTTGTATACCTTATATACACAAATTACACTCTTCTATGGTATGAGAGCAACAAATACTGTAACAAGTCCAAATTCTCCTACGATTAGCCCTCATTAAATAAATGTAAATATAAAGCCAAATAACCAACATATCTACTCCTCTTAATTTATATATATGCAAGACTTATCTTTTAAAATGGAATCCCAACTTAATAATACTAAGACTCAAATTTTCATATTAAAAGGTTAACATTGTTAACATGCGTGATATATAAATTCAATATTGTAGAGAATTATTCCTTGCAAAGCCACAAAAACAATCAAGAATTAACCAAAATTACAATGAAAGAAATAGAAGGAACAAATTGGAAACCACATTTGAAGGTCCTTAAGACTTGAGAGTTGATCCGAGAGGGGAATTTCGTATTAATTAAGGTCCTCACATATCAAAAGATGCCACACAAATGCTCTCTGTACGTGAATATTTTGGTTTTAACAAATGTGCCTTGTTAGAATATGTATTTACTTAGAGACAAATATATACAAGTAAAAATCGTCAATTTTAATCTTGAATTTACCTATTGATAGAACTTCAACATGCAATATTAGGAAGGACATTAATTATATAGTATACGACGAAAATGAATCGAGGGTGTAACATATATATGTAAACAATATGACTAATTTCTACCATGTCAAATATCTCTTTTATCCCTTCCGTGGGTTGGGGTGGGGGGCCTTAAACTTTAATTAATGGACATATACATAATATACTAGTTTTTTTCCCTCTAATAATATCATGCTTATACACTAATTAAGAGTAATTTGCACGTCGTAATTATCGTTGACTTAGTCTACGCCAACTCGTATTCTATCACTTATTATTTATTTATTATCAATCATGTCTTCTTGATTTTTTGACTTGTTCTCCTTCTTTTTTCAATTATTAAGCATAGTAAAGACACTAAGTTGACTGCATAAAAAACATTGACTGACAGGAATAATTTACACCTATTATACATATTATAAAAATTTATTTGTTTGTTCGTCTAAAAAAGTTATTCACAAGAGAATAGCCTATTACTACACAATCTTTAGGTCACATAAATGACTGTTATCGTGCCCTATTATCTGTCTGGTGTGTTGTAACCAGATGAGACATTTGATGCTTGAACACTGCTACTTAGGAATATTGTTCTAACGCCATGGCATAATAATATATGGACAATTGCTTAAGAAAAATTGATCAGAGCATTACATAAGAAAAACTAGCACGATTATGGGGAAATCACATGTTGTCTTGTCACTTTCATTCTGGCATTGACAACAACAGGCAAATAATGAAGTCTCCAGACCAGAACTCAACCACCAAAAATTGGTACTGCATTATTATAAATTACAAAGTCCAAAAACTCATTTCTCACCTTATTCTCAACATGGCTTCTTTTCTAATCCTACTTGTTCTAATTAATCTTTGCATTGTCTCAGTGTCTGCTGATGGTAATAAACTTTGATCCTATGTCTTTAATTTCTTGTGTATTGTTGGTTTTTAATGACTTTCATGAATTATCAATGCAACATTTTAATGGTGGTTTTTTACTTGCAGTTTCTGTTAGCGTTGATTGTGGTTTGTCTGGAGATTACACCGATGACAATCTGATATCTTGGACAACAGATGATTCATACATCAACAATGGCGAAAACCAGATGGTACAACGTTCTGACTCGAGATCTCATGTCATGGACACCTTAAGGGTTTTCAGAACTCGAATGAAAAATTGTTACTCGATTCCAAATGCTAAAGGTACACGTGTTCTTGTACGCGCTAGCTTTTATTATGGAAACTACGACCAGAAATCTTCTCCTCCTATATTTGATCTTCAGTTTGAGGGGAATTACAGGGTGACTGTTAACACTTCCTCTACTGATTATTTTTATTATGAGACCATATACGTCACGAAGAAGGATATATGGCCCAAACGCAGCCGAATCAGTTTCCATTTATATCGGCTCTTGAAGTTCGCGAATTAAAATCATATATGTATAGAAATATTGATGAAAATTATCCTCTGTTTTTGGTGAGAAGGAAAGCTTATGGTGCAAATGCAACTATCAGGTATGGTTTTATGAACTTCAGTTTTTAATCAATTAAGGTTACTAAATTTTCTTGATCATCGCCGTCATGTTCACTCCTGTTCCATCTAGATCTAGTACTGTGTACCAAAGATGCTAACAACATTAAAACTATTGTCTTTTGGAAGGATTATGTCAGAGGATAAAATCCCAATTTGAATAAAAGCAAATTCAATAACCAGTATATAAGAGTTTGAGCTACTCTTCTTAATAAGATTGGCCTTTTAAGATGGAAACAGAACAGGATTAATCTTGCTATTTTATGTGATACCAGGTATTCAAATGATCCTTATGACAGAATATGGACTCCGGCCAGAGCCGGCAGCAGACTGATTGACGTAACGGGTGATGCAATCCTTAGTGACTTATCAGGTTTCGCCGATAACCCTCCTCCTGCAGTGCTGCAGAATGCAGTTACCGGAACTGGTTCCCCTTCTACTATCAATTTGAACATAGGATTTCCTTCAACTGAGGTTCCTATCTACATAAACTTTTACTTTTCTGAAGTTACTGAGTTGGGAGCAAATGAGAAGAGGTCGTTTAAGGTTTACAAGGACAACAAACCTTACTCTCTGTCGGTTTCACCTCCTTATGGAAATTATACAGAGTTGTATTCTAATAACACTCTTGTTTCTTCCAATACTACATTTTCTCTTGTGCCTGATGCCAACTCGACCCTTTCCCCGCTCATAAACGCCATGGAACTGTTTTTAGTCGGAGATGCTCTAACGGATGGAACCAATAGCAGAGATGGTATACTACCAAAAATCTCCAATTTTTAGAATGTGTTAATTGATTAAATTTTGAGAAATTATCTCACTTTGACAATCTTCGCCAATTTAATTAGTCGAAGGGTTAGCTTTGCTGCAAAATGCTTTTGATGAATTGCAAGGCTGGAGTGGGGATCCATGTCTTCCGGCGCCATACACTTGGGACTGGATCAGTTGCAGCGGTGATGCTCTGCCACGAGTGACAGCACTGTAATTAATCTCCTTTGGTATTAACTTTCATTAGATTATTACTGAATATATATTTTGGTATCACCGAAGCTTTTAGAGATGGTGATCCAACGTGGTATCAGATTACTTACATTCTAATATTTGACAGATATCTTGGTAGCTTCAATCTTTCAGGAACACTTCCAAATTTTAGTTCAATGGATGCCCTTGAAACAATGTTAGTTTTATCAACTACTGCGTCAACTATTAAGCTAGACTTGATTTTGAAAAATCCTCTTTTCTTATGATTTCCTACAATTTGCAGAGATCTTCACAACTTCACAACAACAGTTTTTATGGAACTATTCCTGATTTTCTTAGCTCGTTCCCAAAACTCAAAGAACTGTAAGTATATATATTATAGTACAAGGACGAAGTCGTAACTATTACTACTACATACCGAGCATCTACTAATTAAAGTCTGCATTTCCTTATTTCAGAAACCTGGGAAATAACCAATTTACTGGCTCCATTCCGGCTTCACTTGCAAAAAAAAGGGGCTAAAGCTCGAGTAAGAAATCGGACAGAAGTACCCCAACTTTTTCCGAGTCTATAAGCTTGATTTCCAGAATTGAAGTACTTAATACTGGAATACTAATGGTAGACAATTTCAGGGTAACAGGGAATCCTGATCTATGCCCATCAGGCACGTCATGCCAGTCGTCTAACAATGGCAATCAAACAGTAGATGCTTCTGGCAGTAAGAAGAAGAAGAGCAAGTTACCGGTGATTCTTGGCGCTACAATTCCATCATTTGTACTATTATGGGTTATCGGGGGCGTTTTCCTTGTACTACAGCAGAGAAGAAAAGCTGCTGCAGTCGCCGCACTAACTGCAGGTCAGCATATATTGAACTGGCCCATTCCTCAAGCCACCTTGTCTGAGAGCTTAATTATATGCTACAGAAATAACACGTTTTAGTCTTTAAACATGCTTAATAACGTGTGCTTAATCCATCAATTATGTCATTTTTTAACTTGTAGATACCTAATTAGAGCGTAAAGCGGAACAAAGATTTGACTGGCCTCTTTTGATTTCTTGTTGTAGAAGCAAATGGAGGAGCTGAAATGTTTGGTAACCTGGGGCGGGGTGCAGTGAATGAGGTCAAGTCAATGGAGGAACAAATTCACATGGACAGAGCAAATCCACAGGCAAACAAAAATATACATCAAGAGAGGGACCTCTATTGATAGTCTCTTTTCACTTTTCTAGTTGTCAAATTTCTCAAAAATTAAACCAGTTTTTGTGCTTTCTCAAAATTACATGGTTTCGACTCTCCATTAAACTCCAAAAAGCAATTCGTTTTGATTATGGGTAAAAATATGAGTGAATAGATTTCAAGATTGATCTGCACTAACGGGATTCCATCTTATGATGGAATGTTAAGTGATATATTCCACATTAAATAAAATTAAGAAAAATATGAAATCAATAACCAACTTATAGCTTTTGAGCTATTCCTTCTAATGAGGTTGATCTATTTCATAACACCCCAAATCTCAACAATAGTAAGACTTATTTTCCATCTTAAAAGATTAGCAATTCTTTTGTATTTATTAATCGTTATATGATATCTAACTTAATATCTACTTGTTTACCCTCAAGGATATACTATGTGTGGTTATTTTTTACCATCATTGCATAAAATATCTGTTTGTCCCGTTGAAATGTAAACTTGATTAGGCCCAAGCAATTGTTAAGTTATTGGGCTTGCTTATTCTAATATGCATAGCTAAAAAAAAAAAAACATAGAATCATTAAAATAGAATAATTAATAAATAAAATGGTATAATAGGAAAACAATGTTAAAATTTACATTTCCAATACTATTAAATGAAATTTTCTTAATTTATATGAAAAAGGGAATAGGACCCTTTTTTTCGGGACAGAGTTAGTAATATGTTAGTGAGTCAAAGAGTTCAAGTCTAGAATAGTCCATAAACAATAAGTTTATAATCTAGAACTAGAATAGTTCATATTTCTAGACTTGTCTAAAGTTGGCACGTATATATTTACATCTATGAAAATAGTTAAAGAGTGACATAGAAGGGTCCATTGAACTATAAATAGAGGTGCTCACTTGCCATTTACAACAAGCCAAGAAAAAGTTCTCTCCGAGAATTCCCTCCGAATCACTATACAAATTATCCTCTTCCTAACGAATTGGTATCAAAGCCTCTAAGATCATTCAAAAATATGGCAAATGGTATGGTTCCCTTCCAAATTCCATCACTAGGTAAGAGCAACTGTGAGAAATGGATATCAAAACGAAGGTGTTGCCCGGGTCACAGGACCTATGCGAGATTGTGGAGGAAGGATATAGCGAGCCAACGGACGATGCTAATGTATCTCAAGCACAGAGAGATGCTTTGAAGGATGCAAGAAAGAGAGACTAGAAAGCTTTCTACCTCATTTATCAATCACTTGATGATGATGATGATGGATTTGAGAAGATATCAAATGCAAGCATCTCCATGGAAGCTTGGGATAGGCTTAACACTGCCTAGAAAGGAGCGGAGAAAGTCAAGAAAGTTCGTCTACAAACTTTGAGAGGTGAGTTTGAATCACTATAAATTAAATGAAAGACTTCAAATCTATCTCCAAATACTTTTCTAGAGTTTTGGCGATTGCTAATCAATTGAAGGCAAATGGTGAAGGTTTGGATAATGTTAGAACTATGGAGAAAATCCTACAATCTTTGGATCCAAAATTTGAGCATATTGTAGTCACTATTGAAGAAACAAAAGATTTCAAAACCGTGACTGTTGAAAAACTAATGGGATCCTTTCAAGCATATGAAGAAAGAAAAAGAAAAAGTGAGGTCCTTTGGAGCAAGTGCTTCAAACAAATTAAACTCACGTTGAAGGAAAGCATTGGATCAACACAACAACAATGGAAGAGGACCAGGTCAAGGTCCTGGACGTGGCCGAGGAAGAGGAGATTACAAGACATACAATCAAGAATAAAGGAGATCATAAAACTCGTCTTCAAGGAGAGGTTGTGGAAGAAGGCAATAATTTCCAAACAAATTAGGTATGAAAAATCTCAAGTTCAATGTTATAATTGCAAGAGTTTGGACATTTTGTTTAAAGCTATTAATCAAGTTGAAGAGAATGCCAATTTTGTAGAAAATGAGAGGCAACATGATTCCACTCTGCTATTGGCCTAGAAAGGAGAATTATGAAACAAAAATGAACTCTTGGTATCTTGACACTGGTGCTGGCAAATCACTTGTGTAGAGACAATAGTATGTTTGTGGAGATTGATAAGTCAGTGAGTGGAAATTTCACGTTTGGGGATGAATCTAAAATTCTGGTTTGTGACAAAGGTGAAATGCTTAGTCCCTTAAAAAATGGAAGTGATCAATTTGTCTCAAATGTCCCTAACATGAAAGACAACATCTATTATGAGCTTGGTCAACTTTTGGAGAAAGGCCATAATATTCACCCAAGGAAAAAGCCTTTTTTTTTCTAGTAGGTTGCAAAAATAATGTGATTGCGCTAAGGTGCCAATGACAGATAATAGGATGTTCTTGTTGAATATTCAACATGTTGTAGCGTAATGTTTGAAGGCTTCTGTAAAAGACACATATTGGTTATGGCATATGAGGTTCGGGCATCTTAATTTTGGAGACTTGGAGTTGTTAACAAAGAAAGGGGATGGTGAAAGGACGTAGACTTGGATAGCAATGTCGAAAAAGCCAAAGGAAGCAATGACAAGAGCAAAGAAGCCACCAGAGCTAATTCACACCGCTGTGTGCGACCCAATCACCCCCCAAGTCCCTTGGTAAGAGCAATTATTTCCATTTATTTATTGATGATTTTAGTAGAAAAACATGGGTTTTTCTTAAGGAAAAGTCCAAAGTTTTCATGAAATTTAAAGCACTTAAAGAGAAGGAAAATAGTCTCAAAATTAAAGCCTCGAGATCAGATTGAGGAGGAGAATTCACATCAAAAGAGCGTCGACAAATTTTGTAAAGATAATGGAATTCAATTCCTTACGATTCTAAGATCTCCCAACAAAATGGTGTCACAGAAAGGAAAAACCAGACCATTCTCAACATGGCAAGAAGAATGCTAAAAAGCAAGAGGATGCCGAAAGAGTATTGAGCCTAGGTGGTGAATTGTGCGGCTTATTTGCTCAATGGGTCTCCAACTAGATTATTATAGAGGCAACCACATTTGCTAGTTATCCCTAGATAAAATATATAGTACCTTTCTTGTCCTGCAATCTCAAGACCAGAAAAAGATTAAAAAGAAAAGAAAGAAAACAATATATATCATTTGCAGAGGGGGAAGCTAAACCCGATATCGGTTTGCAAATGGTACAAAACTGTCACGCGGTCTCGGCAAATACTTTTCTAACGCGTTTAGAACGCTATATTTTACGATTTGGGACACCATTTAGCATAAACGATAATGATGTGGCCAGTAATTAAGCATTCTTTTCACTAATTGTCTGCAACGTGCTTCCGCAAGATGAGGGCGCAAACATGCTGCTACACTAGTCTTGCTTGTTAGTCCTTTTAATGACTCCTGACACTATAGTTGTTAAAAATCTCAAGTTGAACAAATTATGAAATCAATAATCAACATATAAAAATTTAGGTTGCCCTGGGCCCTTTTAACATATAACTCCAAGTTTTTTATATGTTAGATAGTATCATATCAACGATTACTTAAATGAGTCCAAATTCTCCCGGCGATTCACACAACTGACATCCACTTTTCTGTCTCCCCACACATTAAATAAACCAATTAGTTTTGCTATGTAGACCACAGTCTCCATCATGCAGACTACGTAGTCTCCATTATACAAAACACATAATAATTATAAAAAAGTAAGAACCTGCGTACATATTCACAAACCCAAGTTTGAGTTTATTCATGCCATAGTAGTCTCCATATGTGCATGGTTTATATATATAGAAAATTCATAAAACCAACAACCAATTAAGATTCAGGCTGCTTCTTAGATTGACGTTTAATTAAGATATAACTCTAATTAGTTAATAATTGTAAAACTCAAATTTCCACGTTAAAAAGGAACACTGTTAATATAAAGTCTAGTTAATTAATAGATCGTAGATGTGTGTATATATATATATATGTATATTGAATATGGTTGTTAAATTTTTTTTTGTTATTGCATAAAATATACTGTGTGTCGACCATCGTATTTGAATTACACTTAACATAAAAGGGCAAAGAAAAATGCCTATTGAAGGTCGTTGAGACTTGAGAGTTGACTTCGGGGGGGGGGGGGAGGGGGGGG
>CAVNYN010278615.1:0-10645 GCA_963692815.1 Nyctanthes arbor-tristis
TGTTTATCACCTCCACTCTTCCTCTTCCAATGCCACCCATCTTTTTCAAAATCTCATTTAAAGTAATGTTGTCTGAGAATGAAACTGGGTTTTTATTGCGGTTTCAAGAAAAAGCAATGGAAAGTTGTAAAGGTCCAAAATTTTGAATTTTTGTATGCACATAGTACTGGTATTATCAGTACATTCCAAGTAATATCACAAAATCTGAGACTTTTCTCGTTTTATCATGATAAAAGTAGGTCAGTGGATCATCTCGAAGAAAATTGACTGTAAACTCCCAGAATTTTTTTTTTTTTTCTGAAATCCAGTGACAGGTTATCCAAGAACAAAAGGCACAGTGAAAATCTTGTGCTTTTGTTTGAATGGCGGGCGGGTAATGTCAAGCAAAAGAGACACTGAAGAAAATCTAAAGCTGGAACTTTTGTGAAATTTGCGTTTTTTTTTTTAATTCTCTGTTTCCTCTTTTGCTTTTCCGAATGCCTGAGAAAAACTGAAAAAAGGAAACATGGCGTGGTTCATCTATGCGCCTCCACGCCTTCGACAAAATAGCACCGGAGGTCACCAATGTTTGGCTCGTAATGCAATTTAGTCACCAAAATTTACATTGTCAAACTTTGAAATCATCAATTTTAGTGCTTTTCACAAGATTCCATGCATTAATTTTTGGAATACCGGGGTGGGTGATCAGTATATAACATGTTTAAGAAATATAAAAATGCAAGCATTGCGTGAGAAGTTGACTACAAGTTAAAATATAAAGAGAGGGGAAAAAATTGTGAGGCATGTAATGTCAAGTCGGCATGTTAAAAATTAGAAAATAAGGGCGGTTTGTTTTGTATTATAATATGAATTCATTATTATTTTCGTTTAAAAAGATGGTCTTATTTCTTATTTTACATAGATTAAGAAAAGTTTGTTTAAAAGTATGAGAAAAGTAAATTTTAATCTTATTTCTCTATTATACCCTTCGATTTATTAATTATTACTTTTTAATAATCCTATTTTTATGATAACTATAAGCATTAAATAAGGACATATAAGATAACTAATATTTCAACTACCTTTTAAAGAGAAAAAAGGACCATATTTTGGGATGAAAGAAAAAGGAAAGTTAGACCATCTTTTTGAGACGGAGGTAATATAGTTCCGTCATATCCAATCATAACTTTTCACTTTTTCAACAAAATTTAACCAATCACATTTCTCAAAAATTTAAATTTCAAAATATATTATAACACAATCCAATTATAACTCAAACCAAACAGACATAATGAGCATGCGAGAACATGTTAGACAAGCGAAAAGTAAACTACTACAATTTTTCATAATCAGACAAAAGTGAAGGAAATTTAACAATAATATTATACCTTTACTTACATATCTTAGGAATTGAAGTCTCATTTGTATGTAGATTTGTGGTCAAAATAGATCTTGAAAAGAAGAAAGAAGAAGAAGCATATCTAACCAAAGTCCCCTTGTTTTTTCTTCCACGTACTTTGCACTTTCTACCCACTATAGTTATTTTACTATTAAACTTTCATTTTCATTCACGATTCTCATGAAATTAGAGAAACAAAACAACGTTTAATTGGGAAGTTTACTCAAGGGATTTTGAAATGAGGGAAATTTTCTATGAAAACATCACATCCCCTCTTACGGAGCTCAAACTACCACGTGGTAGTTTGAGCTTCGTAAGAGGGGAGGTGATGTTTTTATAGCCTGACAGTGAAATGAAGGCATTTTCTAAATGCTTTGGGCGGCTTATGGGAATGGAGAATGTTTGGTTTTATGGTACACATCACATAAGTACCTTATTTGTTGTATGTTGCTTGTCCCTTTGTTTAGCGTGCCTGTTATGTGTGTTTTGGTTATACAAATGTTGTTCTCCTAGATGGGCCTCCTGTGTACTTACGTTTTTTTTTTTTTTTTTTTTTTTGGGGAAATAAAATATTTTTTTTTTGGTTAGAAAAAAGTGAGTTTCTAGCACATTTATTTAAGTAGTGTCTTGTAAGTTATAGCATACTAAGGCATAAGGTAGGGGGAAAAAAGAAAGAAAAGTATTTTTTGTCTTACAAATAATATTTAGGGACTTCCATATTATTTATATATTAATAATAAGAGATGTTTTCTGGCGTTGTAATTTCCCGTGCTATTCTCTGGTGTTGTATAAATTTTTTTTTATTTCTTTCCTACTTTTTATAATTTGAATAATTAAGAATCAGGACTCTATATTTACTCGACTCTGTACCTTATTAACAGTTTAGATAATTAAGAATAATTAAAAATCAAAACTCTATATTTATTGGACTATATATCTCATTATAGATACTTAAAAATCCCTTTCCATAATTAAGATTTTTATATTACTCGACTTTATATCTCAGTAAGATTTTAGATAATTAAGAATCCCTTTCAAAAATTAAGAGTTTTATTTTGATTGTACTTTCTCATTAAGTATAATTAACTTAAATATTAAATAGCTTTCATGATTTTTTTTTAAATTTTCTTCCTCTAAGACTCTATATTTATTGGACTATATATTTATATTTTATCATTTATTCTGATTCTATTTCTCATTACTTATAATTTAAAAATAAATATCAAAATAACGTTCTGAATTTATCAATCAATTTTACATTTACTTTACATGTACACTAGGTTTCCACTATATGAGGGCAATTTCATTGATTCGAAACTTATTTACATATTATATACTTATGGTAATTTTTTTACGTTATTTTTTATTTCTTCCCTATTCTTGTAATTTGGATAATTAAGAATCTATTTCATACATATTTTTTGTATTTATTTTATTATCAATTGTTTGGATAATTATATACATGGAATTCGATCAAATTTAAAGGTGATTGCTAAATCAACTGTGTATTACTTTTATTGCATTTAAGATATGTTTGATTAAGACTAAGTATATGTTAATGTTGAATTTTCTTATTATTGTTGTTATCCTCGTGCAACGCACGAGTGAGAATTATAGTTATTAATTATAATAACGGTGGTTATATCGACACTATAACATTTATCAACTACACTATTGGAAGTCCTTAGTGTTTTGAAGTTATAATATTTATGTCAATAATCTTTTGATTACATTTCTCATCTTCAATTTTTAACCGGTAAACAAATATTATATTTTTGACTACATTTTTCTTACAAAATATGTGTTAAGATGGTGAAAAAAAAATTATTTGCGCATCACATTTTTTATAACATAAAGAAAAAAAAAATAAAACAAAAAAATATATGACAAATTTTTTCTCTATTTAAAATTTGGCTAATATAATTTTTGAAAAGTAATTATCAAAACTGACATAAATGGAATGTTCATAATAAAAATATGAGGTTAAAATATTTGGAATGTAATTTTAATAATGACTATATATTAAGGACTATAATTTTAATTAAACTGTGGTGCATAATAAAAAAATGTAGTGTGAATATAATTGACATTATAATAATAACGACGCTCTTCCGATCTATAAAAAATAAAATACATAAATAAATAAATAATCATTCTTTCAAATATGCTTCTTTTCAAGTTCCCTCCATTTCTACTTGACACGCTCAAAATTTGAAAAATCAAAAAAGATCATCTTCTCCTCCCCTCCGGCTCCCAGTCTCCACCTGCCTTTGCTCCCGAAATGGCGTTCAATCCTAAAGCAAAATCCAAGATAAGAGATCGGAAGAGCTTCTTCTTCACGATCCGAATCCCTTCTCAGCTTCACTTCGCCAGTACTTGACGATGACGATTTCCAAGATTGCCCTTCTCTCTCTTTGTCCGCAGCTGCTGGAACCAGCTCACAGCCGCCGCCTCTCAAGCCCCATTCTTCAACCGTCACCCGTCCACGGAAAAGGACGAGAAAACAAAATCCTGGGAAGGAAAATCGTCTACCGGAAGATCTGGCTTCTGGGTTGGATTCAATTGAACCGACCCTTGATTTGTTAAAGTCGAAATGGAGTGATGCTGGGTGTTTTTCGAATAGCAATTCCGTTGAGTCAAAGTTGCGGTCTAATACAAAGTATGGTGCTTGCCGAGGTGAAGCTGGTGATAGTGAAGGTCTCGATAGGGGAATGAGGATTGAAGAGGAAGAAAGATTGGAAGAGGAAGAGTTTTTGGAGCAGGGAAGGAAGCAAGGTAATTCAAAATCGAAAGGGAGTGATAATGAAGCTAATTCAAAGTTGAAAGGATGTGCTGGTGGGTGTTTCTCAAATAGCACTTCCATTGAGTCAAAGTTGCTGAAGTTGCTGCCTAATTCAACATATGGTGCTTGCGAAGGTCGGAAGAGCACTCGTGATAATGAAGGTGTTGACAGAGGAACGAGGATTGAAGAGCAAGAAAAATTAGAAGAGGAAGACTTTCTGGAGGAGGGAGGGACGCAATTTAATAAGTTGCTAAAGCTGTTTGTTGATAGGGAGCAGCCTAATTCTGATAGTGTTGCCGATGATCTGGAATTTTGGGAGGAAGAAGATTGCGATTTTGAGACTGATGTCATTTGTTGCCCTCTATGTGATGCTGACATTTCAGAGTTGAGTGATGATTCAAGGGAGGTTCACACCAATGAATGCCTTGACAAAGTGGAAAATTCAAATGATGTAAGGCGTTTTTCCTCATTGAACTAAATGCTAATTTGCTTGTCTTGCTATATTTACTAGTTATTTATGGCTTGTGATTACAACAGTTCAATTTTACTGTCAGACTCCAGGATGATATGTCTTCTTGCTATCTGATGCTTCATGTCTTTTAGTTCTATTTTTTATCTAAATTGAAAGGGTTCAATGTGTTATCTAAGTATTCAGAAGAAACATTTTAGTTATGCAATGATCCAGTGGTTCGTGGGAAGGCTGTGAATTCTGCATCTGGTCTTAAGGACTTGTGCAAGAGAAATTTGTAATTGCTTGAAAACTGGATGGTTCAGTGTTGAAAATTTCAAAGATCAGGTCAAAATCAGAACTTTAGGACTAATGTTATACCTTAAATATAGTTTAACGCATAATCATAAGACATAAACTTTTGGTTTTGCAGATGACCATTAAAATCTTTGATGATACCTAGTCACTGGAAAGCTGAAATTCAATTATTGAATTTTAAGATCCGGATAATCCAATTCCTTCATCAGATAAACACTGTTTCTAAGTGGATTTCTCATTTATCTTTCAGGTGTCTATTCCTAAGCATGATATGTCTATACCTAAGGATGATATTACTCATCAATCTTCCGGAGAAGTTCTTGATGGTTCTTCTGTCCAGCCTCCTGAGGAAGTTGTCAATACATCTCCTGTCATAGAATTGCTTCGCAATTTAGGCCTTGCCAAATATGAAGATGTTTTCGTGAGGGAAGAGATTGATTGGGGCACACTTCAGTGTCTAACAGATGAGGTGCTCTCTCTCTCTCTCTCTTTCTCTCTCTCTCTCTCTCTCTCTCTCTCCCCCTCCCTCCCTCCCCACTACTTCCCTTCCCCTTTAAACAGTAAGTAATGGAATGTTCTTAAGCTACACTATTGTCACCTAAAGAGGTTGTTTGAACATGCTGGTGTGCAGAATCACTAAGTTCTCATAATAAACTTTTTCAATATCACGGCAGTTACTGCAAATTTTTCATAAATGGACTAAAGGGATTTCCCCATGTTTGATTGCAGTAAAAAAGTGCCATGAAAAGTTGATATATCTGGATATGAACTAGTAAAGCCACGTCCATCATCTAAATATAATAATATATCTATAGTTCTGGCAATATTTCCAAATGAATTGCAGAGGAAATAATTTCTTCCAGTGATCCTAAATTCTCTCTTTAAGTTTGCAACCAAACCCACCTCTCACAAATTGTATTGCAATTTGCAAATCCAAGTGTGAAAGGTTGATATACCATTCATCTCCTACTGGCATTCCGCTCCCCCCCCCCAACCAACTGAAGTGATGCTGTCATGACGTTGTCATACTCATCTGATGCCAAAGACATATAAGAAAACCAGAAATATAAAAGAATGGGAAAGACGGAAGGAGAAGTAGACTAGACAGACTGAAGAAAGAGAAGAATAATCAGAAGAATTTGAGGGAGAAAATATAAGATTATTTCACAATTCAGGAGTAATACAATTAATGAACCCTCTCGATGCAAGTCCTATTTTTACATCTTATATAGGATTGCAATGGACTATAATACCATTTCATTATATATCCCCATCTGTATCATAGAACTTGTAAGCATGCATAAGATTCTTTTCTATGTTACTGATTAGGGATGTCATAGTTTTCTACAAGCATACTTGAATTTGATTATATTCTTCTGCCTCGATGTTGATCCCAAGCGTCGAGATGTTCCTTATCTCAGCTAAGCTGTGGTTTTAACATCATTTTTAGTCTGGTCTGCTAAAATATTTAGCTCTAGTTTTCTTTATGCTTGACTGAAGTTAGCACACTTAGTTTCCTGTCCATCAAACTCTTTTATTACTTGGCTCAAGTGGTATCAATGTTTTCCTATAGGATCTGTGTAGCATTGGCATTACTGCACTGGGACCCAGGAAAAAAATTGTTCATGCTTTAAGGGATTTACAGAAAGATGTCACGGTGGAAGTGGAAGTGAAGAAAGATACCTCAAAAAATGTAGTTGACGAGACTAAAGCAGGAACAAACAAGTTAATAACTGATTATTTTTCTGGTCATTTTTCTGAAAGAAGCGGAGCGCAAGCTACTTCCAATTGTCAAAAAGAAGCTAGAAATCAGCAAGATTCTGCTCAAAGGAGAGTGCTGAGGAAAGGTCGTGTGAGAAACGAAAAAAAGAAGGATATTCCTTTGTGGTGTTGTATACCAGGAACTCCATTTCGAGTGGTAAAATTTCTGTGTTTCCCACAACAAACCTTGATACTTTATCTTGTTAGTAATAATATTGTGTGTTGTCATCATCCACCCTTAACGGAGTGGCAAGAACTGTTGGTTTATGATATAATAATGTAGAGTCACTAAGTTTTTTCCTACCAATTCTAGTTCCACTAATTTTTCCAATATGTACCCACTGAATAGCATTCCAGGTAAATTTGATACAACAGATTGTCATGTGATTTAGCATAACAACTGACATAAGAGCATGATTAGTGTTAGGGGGAAAAACTCATAGTGTTAGGGGGGAAAAACCCAAATTTTGAGTTTTTCCCCCTAACAACCCAAATAATGTGTCAAAATGGAGGGGGAAAACTTATTTTGGCGGCGTAAAAACCTAAATGAGGGGCCAAATTTAAGTTTTTTCCCCTCTCCCATTCCCCCTCAACAATCTAATAAAATACAATTTTCTCCCGCTCCCACTTCCCTTCCAATACAATAAAATACCGCCACGTGTCTTATTTATATTTTCCCCCTATATATTATTTGAAAATAGGTTTTTTTCACCCTAGTTTTTTCCCCTTGGCTTTTTCCCCCAACATTAATCTTGCTCTAAGAAGTAATTAATGTTAGATGCAATGGAGTGATTTAGATGCTTTTACTGTTCTCCTTCTGATTTCTCGTGTCACTAGATTAATGATAGGCTTAAGTTCCATGTTCGTCTTAGTTTATTGGCTTGAACTGGCGAGTAACATGTCAAATTCAGACTGCAAGTTGTTTTTCATCTGAATGTAGTCCCATCTACCTCCTATTTCTCAACTCAAATAATTGGGTTTATGATGTAGCATTAGTTCTATCATAATATATTACGTTGTTTTGCAGGATGCCTTCAAATATTTAAGAAGAGAATTCTCTCATTGGTTTCTTACCCATTTCCATTTAGATCGTAAGTCAAGTTCTTTACCTTTTTCTTTAAATTGTAAGATGTTGCTGATAAATGATCCCAGAATTCATTTTTGCTGTAGTGGTGATAATTATATCTGGCACGTTATGAACTTAGAGTTCATGAGATAACCGATTTAATTCGATTGACAACATGATTTCAGGGGTTAAGTTGTTAGATACTTGCAGGGATCGCCTCTTTTATTCCTCTTTCATATCCTTCAAATGAGAACCATAGTCATACACTTCATATTATGCCATTTGCTGCAGATTATCAAGGACTGACAAGATCCTTTTGCCATGGGATGATCTATTGTTCCTCCATTACAGCAAAGCTTATTAATCTAAAAATCGGGATCCCATGGGAAAGAATACAAGTCTTGCCCCTTAACCAGAAGATCAATGTTGCAGGAGTTGACATAACATGCTTCGATGCAAATCACTGCCCCGGTGCAATAATAATTTTATTTGAACCGCCCAATGGTAAGGTGTGGACCAAACCAACTTGACTGAATTACATGCCCTTGTCTCTTTAGATGGTTTTTTGTTATTTAGAAGATTGACTATGTGGACCACCATATATTCAGGCTGTATTACACACTGGAGACTTTCGTTTCTGTGAGGAAATGACAAAGCTTTCCATGTTGCAGACTTGCCCTTTCCAGACTCTCATTCTTGATACAACATATTGTGATCCCCGGGTAGGTTTTTGAACAGAATTGATTCTAAAAGCTAGGTTATTGCTCCAAAAGGTTCATATTGCAGTTTGCTTGGTATATTGCATTGAGATTGATTTTGAGATTGTTAATTATCACTATATTTTGGACAATAGTTTATGTAGAAGCTATACCATCAGACAGAAACTACGGATAAGTTAGTCATTAAGAACTCTGTATGTCAGAGCTTGAGTTGACTAGAAAATTTTTACATTCTTGCATGTAGACGTTTCGGTAGAAAGATGGTTAGTGATCTGTTGCCATTGTTCTCATAATGTATGTGATAAGTGAGGTGATATAATTATTTAGCATTGATAATTTAGTCTCAATTCTCCAATATCCTTAACGTTTTGTTCAAAAATGACTTGTATTTGTCAGAGATGGCTATTTTATGAGCTTACAGTTACAGTTTATTTATATTAGAACATCTCCAACAACCTTTCTTGTTTTAAAAAGCATATTCCACCAAATAGAGAGCATTTATAAATATAAAGAGTAAAATGTTTTAGACACTCCGACATACTCTTCATTTTTAACTCTTTATTTTTACCTTTTTCAAGAATTTTTTTTCCCCATTTAAAATTAATAGTAACATTTTTAAATATCAAGGACCAATGAAATTATATGTAGTTTGTATTATCCAAGAAGTAGAACATGGGAAGTTGTACCCATTTGATTAGAGAGAGTGGGTTTGGCTCTCCAAATTTGAAAAGCCAAATCTACTCTCTAAATTAAAATGTTAACTTATTAGAGAGACTATTGGAGAAGAATTTTAGCACTTGACTCTTTAAATTAAAGAGGATTGGGGGTTTGAAGAGCCTATTGAAGGTGCTCTTAATGCAAGAAAATGTACTCATACAAATGTATATTTCTTTTACCGGTTGCCTTGTGGCGATGTTAAAAAGATTAATTCTCTCAACACGCCTGATGTATGTAGAGTGATTGACTCTGTTTTAGCACCCGTTAGCCTTCTATTTCAAGTTAGAAAAGAAATAGAATGAGCAGAAATGAACGGCGGGGATATGTGTAGTACGCATGGATCTTGTGAATACGTGAAAGTGATTAGTTTGATCAGTTTTCATTTTGAAATAGAAATAGACGCTAAATAGGGGTCTAGTTGATGCTCAGTTAGTAATGGATGTTTCTGTTCCATTCCTGCAGTATGACTTCCCAAAACAGGATGCTGTAATCCAATTCGTCATTGAAGCCATCCAAGCTGAGGCTTTCAACCCAAAAACTTTGTTTTTAATTGGCAGCTATACGATTGGTAATAATGCCTACTCTAAAATCTCCCTAGACATTCATGAAAGCACAATACTGTCTTGATTTTTACACGCCTGAATCTGATTTGAATATTTCTTCGTGCACTCCCAGTCTAGCGGATCCACTGATTGCCTTCTTTTGTATTTTGTTCGATGACAGGAAAAGAAAGGTTGTTTATGGAGGTTGCCAGAACTCTTAGGAAAAAAGTGCATGTCAATGCAGCAAAATTACGCCTCTTGAAATGCCTGGACCTCCCAGAGGAAGACATGCAATGGCTTACGACAAATGAACTGGAAAGCCACATTCATGTCGTCCCCATGTGGAGTATTGCAAGCTTCAAAAGATTAAGGCACATTTATAATCAGTATGCGGTAATGAATACTTATTTCTTCTGCAGTTTGTAGATTTTAGTAAAAAGAGTAAATGAAGGGCTAACTTTCTAAAATGGAAGTCCTTGGATGGGTGACTTTCATCCAATATCCAATGTATTTCCTCTCAATATCTGGATACACCATTTAGTTTCGAGAAAATAATTTTCAGCTTCATTCATAAGTGATTAACATCAAATGTTGCATAATGTGTTCTAAACTATTATACCTTCTTCGCCATGAAACAGTTCTGTTTATGCGCCAAATGAGGAGGAAGTATCTTCATGTATGAGAGTTCAAGATATATAATTTATCAATAATTTATTACAGATATTTCATTTTTATTTTTGTTTTTGTTTTTTCAGAGTCGATTTAGTCTCATAGTCGCTTTCTCTCCAACTGGGTGGTCATTTGGTAAGGGCAAGAAAAAGTCCCCAGGAAGGAGGTGGCAGCAGGGAACTATTATAAGGTGATTGCTCAATCTCAAACTTAAACAGCAGGTTCTTCATTGTATGTTTACAACT
>CAVNYN010278616.1:0-13628 GCA_963692815.1 Nyctanthes arbor-tristis
TTGAATTTGATCATCACTAGCAGCTTCGGGAAGCAAATAAAGATGTCTCTCTCTCTCTCTCTCTCTCTATATATATATATATATATGTTAATTTCACCTATATAGATATAGATATATAGCAAGATAGTATTAAAACCTTAATTTGGTTGGTGAATATTATCTTATTTTATATAGATAAGCTTTGATAAGGTATTGAAGGCGCTGGACGTATCTCCTTGGAAAAGATCATTTCATCCCAAGAAAAAACAAACTGATTACGGGCTGGGGAAGTATACGCTTCTATTCATTTCGACCCTTGACCTTTGGAAAGAACAGCTCGACATTCTCCTTTGGGTTCACAACCAAGGTAAGTCGAGGAAAGAGTACGAGGTTATATGGCTCCCCATAGTTGATAAGAAAGAAGAGTCCCCAACAGAACATGAGAAACGATACAAGGAACTTCGCAAAGCTATGCCGTGGTACTCACTGGACCCTCACCTGATCAAGCCGGCAGCCACTATGTTCATCCGGGAGGTCTGGCGTTTCTCC
Organism: Nyctanthes arbor-tristis; assembly: GCA_963692815.1. NCBI lineage: Eukaryota > Viridiplantae > Streptophyta > Magnoliopsida > Lamiales > Oleaceae > Nyctanthes > Nyctanthes arbor-tristis. The sequence goes on from CAVNYN010278616.1 coordinate 529, forward strand.
GACCAGCCCATCCTCGTGGTGTTGGATCAACAAGGGAAAGTCTTGAACAAGAATGCTTTACCTCAAATTTTCATCTGGGGCAGTACTGGTTTCCGCTTGTCTGAGCTCCAAGTATCAAAAAAATGGACAGAACATAGCTGCTTGAACATTAAACTACTAGCAGATGACGGCTATATTGATCAACACATCCACAGTTGGGTATGTACACGACTCGTCATATTTGTATCACAACTGATCACAATGATTAATATTGATTACCCTTTTTTGTGTTGACACAGATTGAAGAAGAAAGAATTATATGCTTGTATGGTGGAGAGGACATTGAGTGGATTCGACAACTCACATCTTTAATGCAAACTATTTCCAGGAAGTACTTGCAAGTTCAGGTAGAAATGCTTTATGTGGGGAAGAGGAATCACAAAGAAAATGTGAGAAGATGCAATGAAATCATTAACAAGGAACAACTTAGCCACACTTGTTCAAGAAACGAGCCCTATGATTATGTCGATTTCTTCTGGGTGAGGCTGATGAGCATGTGGGACTACAAACTTCAACACGGCATGACTGTCGAGAATGATCCAATTATGCGGGAAGTCAAGACACTGCTCACCTACGATCTCAGTAGTGAACAAGGATGGGCTGCTTTCAGCTGGGGTCCCCATGAGATGACCAGGGCCAAAGGTGATATTTTGATCAGAGTTCTAGAGGACTACAATGATCGATGGGGCCGTAAAGTCGATCACGCTGATAAGTTTGTGACTACGCTGGCGGAGGAGATTAGCGGTTTCCACCCCAAGCACCACTGCAACCGCCTCATTCTGCCAGGGGATGGCTACACCCCAGAGAGGGTGGTTTGCTCCGACTGTGGCCGCACCATGGACAAGTTTGTCATGTATGGCTGCTGCACCGATTAGCCGGTATTATGATTAATACTACTACGAAGGCATTTGCTGCCATTTCATATGTGACAGAATAAAATTTCATCTGCTCTGTTTTGAGTCTTTCCTTCTATTGTATAAGAGATCATTGAGTGTGTTGTAATGATACAATATATTATGTATTGTCATTCTGAATAAATAAAGCTGCCTAGCATTTTGTTTACCCTCCTTAATGACATTTTGTGTGCAAATATAAGATCATCTCCATTGCACGATAATAAAAGATAAAATAAAATAAATTTGTTGGTTATGTGCTTTTATCTTCTTTTAAATCACTTTTCTCCGTCTTTTCCCTACTTTTTTTTTTCCATTTTTTTCCCACATTCTTTTCAAAATCCTATATCCTACTACACATCAATATCGATTTTTCGTTATTATTTTTGAAACTATTTTTCACTTCTTCTCCACTTTTTCACTCTGACTTAAAGTGATCCTTCTTTAAACACAGGGTAATTCACATTTGGGAAGTCTTATGAAGGCATATGAATATCTATGCATTTTTTAGACTATTTTCAATTTTCAACTTTTCAAAAGAACACTTAAAAAAAATATATCTTTTCAAAAGAATAAAAACGTATATACTTTCATATTTTTAAATATAAAATATCCAAAACAAGGAAAAAACTTACAAAAGGAATTCACTACTAAAAAACACGTCTGTACCGATGGCAAAAATCCGTCGGTAACAGTCAAAATCCGTCGAAAAATTGTGTTTCTGACGGGAAAGAATGGTCAGAAAATCCGACAGGAATCACCTTGTCGATGATTTCTATCGGAGCCGTCGGAAATCACCAACGGCTCAACTCTGTCCGTAATTTTCGACGGCCTCTGCTGGCCATCGATAAATTCTGACGACTATTAGATTTTGTTTGTATTTACCGACAGGAAGTCTATTCGTCGGTGTCACCGACATATGAATATCTATGCATTTTTAGACTATTTTCAATTTTCAACTTTTCAAAAGAACACTTAAAAAAATATATCTTTTCAAAAGAATAAAAACGTATATACTTTCATATTTTTAAATATAAAATATCCAAAACAAGGAAAAAACTTACAAAAGGAATTCACTACTAAAAAACACGTCTGTACCGATGGCAAAAATCCGTCGGTAACAGTCAAAATCCGTCGAAAAATTGTGTTTCTGACGGGAAAGAATGGTCAGAAAATCCGACAGGAATCACCTTGTCGATGATTTCTATCGGAGCCGTCGGAAATCACCAACGGCTCAACTCTGTCCGTAATTTTCGACGGCCTCTGCTGGCCATCGATAAATTCTGACGACTATTAGATTTTGTTTGTATTTACCGACAGGAAGTCTATTCGTCGGTGTCACCGACATATGAATATCTATGCATTTTTAGACTATTTTCAATTTTCAACTTTTCAAAAGAACACTTAAAAAAATATATCTTTTCAAAAGAATAAAAACGTATATACTTTCATATTTTTAAATATAAAATATCCAAAACAAGGAAAAAACTTACAAAAGGAATTCACTACTAAAAAACACGTCTGTACCGATGGCAAAAATCCGTCGATAACGGTCAAAATCCGTCGAAAAATTGTGTTTCTGACGGGAAAGAATGGTCAGAAAATCCGACGGGAATCACCTTGTCGATGATTTCTATCGGAGCCGTCGGAAATCACCGACGGCTCAACTCTGTCCGTAATTTTCTACGGCTTCTGCTGGCCATCGATAAATTCTGACGACTGTTAGATTCTGTCAGTATTTACCGACAGGAAGTCTATTTGTCGGTGTCACCGACATACGACATAACATGTTGAAAAAATATTAATTTTAAAGCCATCCTACTCTCATACTTGGCAACCCGCGCATGCAACCCGACCCGCTTATATATTGAAACTTAATTTCTTACTATTGTTGCAAATGGGAGGGTTCGAACCCCTCACCTCAAGGTTGGGGGGAGGGTTCCCACCGCTGGACTATTATTCATTCTTGTTTTTTATTTGTATCTATAATATATTTAACATATATTTTATAGTTTTTGCAATTTAAAAAATAAATAATATTTATTGCACATTAAAAATTTAAACACTCTTTACATTAAATTATATGTTTTTCACTTTTAAATTTATGATCATTTGCAAATTATGAGTTTGAAAAAGTTATTGTTTTATCAGTAATTCAAATTTTATATAAAAGTGTTTAAGATGATTAAAAATTTTATACATGTGGTTTAAAAAAAAGTGACTTATATCAAACATTTTTAGTATCATTAAAGACTTATGAACTATTTTTTTAGAGAAGATTTATTTCACCACTTAATCGTTAAGAGTAGAAAATTTGGATAACATGTTTTGACTATGAATAATTTTGATGCACGTAATTTTATATACCAATGTAAAATTATATAAATCACATCGACAAAGTAATTTTAACGAACAAAATTGTATAAAAAAATTTAAAGAATAAATTACAAATTGTTAAATTTTATAAATTAAAACATATACGTATTTCATCACATCATTTATTAATTCTTAGAAATTATTGAAAAATATTGATTATTTCCGACAGTCTAAAAAGCGGTCGGAGATTGCAGACGACATGGAAAATCGGTAGGAAATGGTCAACGGTAGGTAAAATCCGTCAGTAATTTTTGACGGTCAAATGATACTGTCTGTACATACCGACGGTTGTGCGATGTCCATCGGTACTTAGCAACGGCCGTTGGCTATCGTCGGTAATGACCGGCGGTTTACGGTTGCCATCGAGAAATACCGACGAGTATTGTGGCTGTCGGAAACTACCGACGACTTAGCTGTTCCATCGGAGTTTACCGACAGACCGTTGGTATTTACCGACTGCCTGGACAAGTTATCGGTATTTTCCAACAGCACCTCCTACCGTCGGCAATTTCCGATAGGATATTTTTTTGTCAGAAATTTCTGACGGGTTTTTATCAACCGTCGATAATTACTGACGGATTGACGTTCGTCGAAATCTTGCCGTCGGTATAGGCATTTTTTCTTGTAGTGATTTGTTGTTTTGAACATTTTTAATGTATTTTATAATAACAACCAAAATAACTGCATGGTAAGACTCAGAATGTGTAAAAGCATATATCAATTTTTTTGTGAAAACACTTAAAAAAGAATTGGACATAAATTTAGAACTCGACCTCTCATAAAACTTTAATATCAGGAACAAAAGAAAAAATAATCTAAATCTTTTTATTAACATGATACGTTAGGTAGTATATTTGAAAATTAAAATAAGTCAACTTGCTCTTTTGTTTCTAAATCATCATTAAACTTCAAGTTGTTACCCATCTCACAGAACTTATAAGCATGTTACCTATTCATCACTTAATTTATAAAAATGTTTCACACCCTTTACGAAGACAGAATCTGTTAGTTAAATTTAATGGAGGAGATGATATGGCTTAACGCTGAAGTGACATGGCTTAAGAGCTCCGTCAAGTGGCAAGTGAAATACTTTTATGGTCATTGAACTATTTAAGTTGTCACTGATTGGTCATTAAACTCACTTTTAAGTTATATATTAATTCATCATTAAACTTTAACTTGTTACTAATTGTTCACTAAACTTGGCATTTAAGTTAAGAAACCATCATTGGACTTTAATTCATCAATGATGTCAGGCAGGTGATCAGTTTCATAAAATTGCCCCTAAAAAAGTTGAAATTCAAATATTTCCATATTTCCTTCTCCTTAAACCCTTTACCCCCTTTGCTCTTCATGATCTAAACATTCTCCTCCCCCAACTTGTCATCTCAACGTCAATAATTGGTTTTTTTTTTTCGGTTATTTCTGTTTATCTAATCTAATATTGACATGAGTGCAATTAAAATTTGGTAAACAGTATAGAACTTAATCTCAAATTTTGTAGAATGATAGCTCAATTGTATAATCTCGATAATTTATAGTTAGACCTAAAACTAGGCATGACAGATACAATTGTGCGACGGTCTAAATTTATCGAAACCAACTTTATAGTTACAAAATAGATTCGCACATGTGTATTGTACGGAAAGAATACATATCAAATTATTTAAAAAGTGAATAATATGAAATTTTATTAGTTTTTTTTTTTTTTTTGCATGGTTAAATTTTATAAGGTTGCGTTATCTATTAAGGAATAATTAATTTTTAACATTAGTCAAACAATAATATAATTTTTTTGTTATCATTTAAAATAACTATAGTTTACAATAAATTTTAACCCGGTTGTTATCGTTAACACAAACAAATATCATTTTATTTGTTTATACTAATTTAGATAAATGTATAAAGGTTATATAAATTAATAATACATAAAAGTAGTCATATAGATCGGAAGAGCACACGTCAAAATAGTCGTAATTATTAATATTTATTTATACTGAGAAAAATTAAGAAAAAACTTATAATTATAATTTTCAATTAACTTAAACTAATGGTGTGTGTGTGTGTGTATATATATATATATATATATATATATATATATGAGTAATGTTATTTAATTAGACTGAAAATCGATCTTTAGTCTAATTGGTATCACTGTATTGGAAGACGAGTTGATATGCTAAATATATGGGGTCCTCATTTATTCAATAGCCAATAAGGAGATGACAACTAGACTGGAGATCTCAATAAGGAGATGACAACTAAACTAGATACCAGTCTCTAATCTAAATAAATAGCATTTATATATATATATATATATCTCTGTGTGTGTTTGTTTAATTTCTATTAATTATAAACTATAAATTTCAATATATGTTAGACAATTGAATAATTAAATTTATCTATAAATTAAAAAATTAAATGATGATAATTTTATATTAGTTATTAAATTTAATTGTGAATCTTATTTAAAAATGGTGAATGGGTAAGATAAAAGTGAATAAAAAATTTTAAAAAATTTGAAAAATTCAGAATACCACATATGTTACTGCAATATATAATAAAATATCTAAAAAAACCCTACTGACAAATTTTTTAGCCGAAAAACTACGATACAAAGATATCACAACTCTTTTCGTTTAATTAATAATAGATTAAGCTCAACATCTAAAATGTGTAGCTAGATAATCAGAGCTGTCTAGAAAAAGGGCAAATAAATGAATTACGTGTAGAAAAGACATTTTGTTTAGAATTTGGTCGTTTTTGGAAAAGTTACGAAAATGGGTGACTTTTGTCCTTGCCATATCAAAATTTACTATTTTTAGAAATTACCTCTAGACTACCTTAAATCCCAAAATTTTAACGTCGTTAACCACTTTGTATAAATAATACAGTGTTCTATTTGAATAGAAAGATATAAAATAATTTTAACAAAACTTATCATACATAAGAGGATCATAATTTTTAGTACATTACAGTATTTTTACATTAAGGATTAGAGTAATACTATTTAGCACCACTAGTGCCTGACACCATATCAAGGTGACACTAAATGATAAGTTGAATTAAGTATATCATTTATTTATTCATTTAATTCTACTTATCATTTAATAATATATTGGATGCCACATAGACCGATGTCAAACACCACTGGTACTATATAGTATTATTCTAATGATAATTACATATGCCACATGTTTATTTTGTCACTCTCATTGTCTACTTTTTTTGTCTAAATAGAATTATTCTATAAGGAATAGAGAAAATCACCTATGTCCATTCCTATTACGCCACGTCTACCAAAATGTCAACTTCTATAAATAGCTCCAACTTATCCATGTCTAAAGCCATCTCCAACCCATCTTCAAATGGGATCTCTGTGTGTGGAATAGGGATGGATAATTTGTCAATACTTTCCCATACATTGCAAAGCCCACATGATGACCCGAAAACTCTGCTCATGTGGCCTATGGGCCTTATTGGGTTGACCTAGCCATTTCACATTGGCCTTTTAAGGGCCCAAAGGCCCTTAAAAGGTCACTCAAAGCTTTCCTCCTGTTCGGCTAGGCCCAAAAACTGATCAAACTTTTTCCTTTTATGCATTTTTTTTCTCTGAAAAGTCCTTTTATGCATTTTGAGCACGTTAATTGTTTTGGGTCACTTATAAATAATAAATAATAACTAACTCAATAGGTGAAAACTTATATAGGCGAATAATAGAAAACTTAACCATTTTGATATAAATGATTAACTTAGAAAAGTTAATTTGACACGACGCTCTTCCGATCTGTAATTTTACGTGGATTAAGAAATAATAGTTAATATGGTTGAAACATTAAATTTTACTTTAGTTTTCCACATATACCCACATGAAATTGAATATGCAATAATCTTGGCTAAGTTAGTTGCTCGAACTAACTTTAACCAATTTAAAATATGTGTATGTTAGACACGCACCTACCTGTAAGGGGATGCTGCATTGAATATATAGTATATATTTAAATCTCTGAGGTAATAGCTAATCAAAATTTTAAATCAAATGGCTAAATTAACAGATATGATAATATGAAGATGTTTTGCGACATTGACAGTGTGCTCTTCCGATCTAAGTTGTTAGGTGATGTATGACCTCATCACTTTGACTTAAGCATCAAATTATCTCATTTTAAGCAACACACCCAAAATTAAATTTTCATCCCAACCCCTCCCCCACCACCAAACCACCACCCAAGTGGGGAGTTGGAACCTTCCTTTCTTCTGGCAAGTTGCCAAGAAATTCATATACAAATTAATCTTGGTTCAAAGTACAGAGGGTTGAGCACAAGAAAACTGAATAAAAATATAGAGAGAATGGATATGAGCGGATAGATGGGGTGTCTCTTCAGCCAAGAATTGCTCATCTTCAGCACCCATTCATATTAGCTTCTTTTTGGCAGCTTTCGTTTTCTTTTCTTCGAATAATGAATCAATAAAAATAATTAATATACTATTTGAAGAAGGCTCCTTTCTCCTTTAGCCATGCCATTCTTTAGCTTTCTGTATCTACAACTTGCCAACTTGTAGCCATGCGTTTGCTATATAAACCCTGAAAAAATTGTTTTTGTGTGTTATTAATTAATTAATTGCAGGGTCAATTATGCTTGATGGAATTAATTAATGAGATAATATAGATTATTAGCATAATATGAAAACTTGCGAACAACCAATCAATCAAGCTCCTTATAAGGTCCCGTCCCGATTGACAAAACTTTTCAATACGCAGATAATCATGTGTATATATCCTGGAGTCAATATTATAAATATTCAGCAACTTAAACTTTTATTGAAAAATTAAAGACAGTGTTTATTAGGCATTATTTAGACAAATTAATTCTAATTGACAATTATTATTGCGCTATGGATGAATTATTTAGTACGAGGTGCCCATACAATTTTCTTCTTTTGCATTACGTCTAACTGCATTTAATTAATTGATAAAATCTTTTGAGGATCTGATTGACAGTTACATTAGTAGTCGAGGACTAATTAATAGTGTTCCTAAGAATTATTCACGCAACGTGGCCTGAAAAGTATATTAAAAGTTGGAGTATTAAAATGATTGCGCACTGCATGATGTCAATACAAAAAATTTTATAAAAGGAAAAATTAATTTTCTAATATATATTTCCTACTAAAATGTCCAAAATCAATGTTATCAATGAATTAGATGTGTTTAATTTAAGTAGCTTTGTATAAATTGTTCATTGTAGGAAGAAGGTACTTTATTTTACTAAAAAATTGACGGACAAAGTCAAGTTTCTAGCCCTGTTATATATTATTAACAATACAACTACATGAAATACCAAATTACATGTTGTAATATACGTTCTGAGGATTTCGAGAATACATATTGTATTGTCTTTTCAGAATTTGTCATTTTCCTTTTCAAGTACTTGTTTGAAGATGTTTACATTGTGGTATTACAAAAGATTTCACTTTGCAATAATATATTCCCATAATTTAATTTGTGCTCAACTTTTAATCTCTGATTCTTTGGAACATAATGTACACTTTCTGCTTAACACACTTGTACCTATGACTTTGTCAATTATTCATATTTCCTATGTATATAAGAAAGCAAGAAAATATACATGTCGTCTACTCGTCTCTTAGATGTCATTATAATATCTAATACTACATGAATAGTGTTCATATACCACCAATTCGATCTAGAAAATGAATCACGAAACCGTTCATTACTTCATTATATATATATATATTATATATATATATTAATCTTTGCTTTTGTAAATACGAAGGTGTGTGCCCATATTATCTCTACCTAAATTGAATTTTCATTAGTTGATGCATCATTATTACTAATTATGGAAAATTCATGAGTCAAAAGAAACGGGCTGGAGGGTGAATTCCTTAGGGTGTAGATGCTATAAATCTATATAGATTCAATTTTCAAAATTTAAGTGAACTCTACTTTGGATGTGTTTCCGCTTGTTTATTGAACTTCAAAATATTTATTATTAATGGTCAATAGGAAGCCAATATTAATTAGACTACCGATAAACATTGTAAATTAAAATTTAGTAATCAATTAGAAATATTAAGTAAAATTTAATGAGGCCCGGCTAGAGTTCAATTCTCCCCCGATAAGGGTTTGTTCTATTTATCAGATAGACTTCTCTCTACTTATTGTAGATTTCTTTGTAATGTATTTCAATATGACTCATATTTATGCGTATTTGTACTGTTAAAATGCAGTTTGTAATTTTAAGTTCCAAAAAAAAAAAAAAAAGTGACCATTGAAATTATTAACCTAATTTTTTTGATGCTGCATGCTAGACTAGATTACAGAATAAGCTTGCACAAAATCCGTCGGTTCGTCCTCTTAAGTATGCATCGTTGAAGTCAAAAGAAGACAAAACTATGGATTAAATAGACTGATAAATAATAAATTAAACCATGAGGGATTTCAATTCCTTGTGGAAAAAACGAAAGTTATTAGTTTAAGATCTTGATTAGTGGACTTGATCTAATTACTTGCAGACAGCAATTGTCTTTTCCTCCAGAAAATTCCAATTAAGTCAAAAACAGCTATTATTGGAGAGAGAGAGAGAGAGAGAGAGTGTGTGTGTGTGTGTGTGTATTTTTTTTTTTTTTTGCTGATCCATCAAGTTTGCCTTCATCTTTCATTTATTTCGCCAATTTTTAATTTTTTATACTTAACAAATCGATCCTTGACGTTGAAATAATAACGAATCACTGAATTTGTTTAAATATATGTATATATATATATATATTTTGACGAGAAATGGCTAAATTCATTTCATGGAATTAATTAGAGTCAAACAAATGTACAATGACACACGGTGGGTAATTAATTTCCAAAGGTCATTTACTAAAGTTGAAAGACACGATATTGATTTGCATTTTCTGTAATTTTTTAAATAAAATTTCAGTGTTTTTATCTCTTTTTTTTTTCTTTTTCAATTATATAAACACAAGCTTCGGTAGCCAGCTGTAAGAAGAAACAAATAATATATATCGTTGAATTGACCGGTAAACTAATAAAGAATTGTATCATTACTCATTCATCTCGAAAACTAATTGAATAGTTACTAATTTCTCAATTTGATTAAGATACTTACGTATTGCATTGCCGATCTCCATGGAATATAGAGCTAGTACACTAAGGGTTGCATATGAGATAGCTTTTTTAAACTAATTTTGAGAAAGTACATTTTTTATAATGAATATGCGATTAAAACTAAGGGAGATGAAAAATGATTTTTTTAAGGAATGCATGGTTGAAAATGAATTGAGACAAGAACGGATTCTATAAAAATATATTTCATACAAACCCTCAATTGTAGATATGACATGTAATCATTTCTTGTGGCCCTGATTTTTGCATGCGATATTATTGGATGGGGAAAGATAAGCCCTCAATTTTAACCAGACAACTTGCAAAAAGAATCCCAACTCTCTTCCGATATCTCTCTATTTTTATCCACCGATTTATTTTTTCACCGTTGTTTATAGGTGAATACTCGAAATAGCAATATAGATTTCAGTACCTCGAATAAAAAGGTAAAAAGAAAAATGTTTCTATTTATATGTGAATTAATGCTATATAAGCCGGCCATTAACTTAACTCAAGCTTATTAACCCTAATTACACATTTTCACCCTCACAAGTCACAGCACCGGGTATATATTATCAGCGTATGCACATAGTTTCGTCTCTCTACCCAAGCACAGAAGCACTAGCTTGCTCTACCTAGAACTTATAGCCAGGTATAACTTCTCCATTCCAGCAAGGCAAGCACATTCCAATAGCCAAGTTGCATCAAAAAATTTATTTACTCTCTCCCCACTATCCCCACAGACACAAACACGATAAAAAGAGGCTTTGGTCCTTAGCATTTGTCACTATGTAGGCACTTCTTTGTTTAAATGTATAGCACAAAACATTCAAAAGTGGGTACAATATTTCTTATAATAAATTATAATTATCCACATTCTTGTTTTCTTTCCTGACAGTTATATCAGGAAATTCTTGTAATTAAGATTCATGCATTTAGCCAAGACGTCTGTGGTCTGATGGCATTCTATTTAGGTTTTTAAACCCTTGGTTAAGGGTTCGATTCCCGACCCCTACAATCCCTTTTGTAATATCAAAAAAATATTCATGCATTTAAACCCTTTGCCCTGTCTTTTTCCTTCTTTTCTTTTTTTTTTCTTTTACACTTTTGTACGGCAATTTGCAAGCAAAAAGTAAGGTGCGTATGGTGAAGGCGTGGCAAGACGAATCTTGTGGCTTTTGTAGCACCATTATATATTATAAGATGAAATTTAATTTTAATTTGAAGTAGAAACATGATTTCATCTGCATTTATTGAGAAGATTACGAGTGTAAGACTAAATATGATCATAGCTGAGCACCACTTATCTTAAGTTCAAGTCTATGTTAGTGCTGCTCTTAGAAATTCCCTTAATTGTATTGAAAAAAACATTACATGTGTAAGAATTGTCGTTGATAAAAAGAAGTCACATGTGAATAACTTTTCGTTTAAGACAAAATTTTGAATGTGTTGAAAGGATTGTTATGTATTAATTTTTATCAAAGCGGATTTGAGAGTTTAGACACATATAATACTGATATATGAATTCACGTACTACGTACACAACCTGTAAATGTAATCATCGCTTTATCAGAATTATTATGTGTAAATTACCAAATGATGATAATTATTATAATAATTTGTAGATAACACAGATTTTCGTCTTAGAACAGTAAACTACCTTATATTATTACTAAAATAATTTTTAGATAACATTCAAAAGTACAGCTCACTAAAAGCTGGGATTGGTAAAGCTTTAATTTGTCTTCATTCATTCTCTTGGTAATATAATTTTGTATAGTAGTAGTATTTTTATTTTAATCGTACAAAAGCTAGCTTACAATTAATTAGATTCAAATGGATGCGCAGTTAATCACACATTGTCACGTGATGAGTTTGTTTAGTGTTGACCTAATTAGCACTTGATTTGTTGGAGATGTCACAAAAAAATTATGCACTCTTATCCACAAAAATAATTCACAGTTCTTTTGTTTCAAATTATAGGTCACGTTTTTTTTTTTTTTTTGCTCTTTTTTTTTTTTTTTAAGGGGGGGTACAATTTTTACCAACCACTAAAAAGTGTTGCAGCTGTTTTATTACATCGATTATTTCCTAACCACTAAAGACTATTGCATCTGTTTTATAATATCGATTATTTCTTTCTTCTCTATAGATATGTTGATAGGCGAAATCGCAAGTACACTATATCGTTCAAGTAGTACAGGACTAGAAGAGTCCCGAATATCGATCCAACAGAGAAAGTTGTCACCTATTTCACTTGAGTTAATTTCACACCTGTTGAATAAGAAAATTAAAAGAATAATGATGTTGTTTAAACTAAAATTAAATACTCTATCTATTTTTAATCTAGGAAGGAACTCAAATTAATGAACTAGAAAATATATAAATGAAAGCGTTGAGACTCACGAATCCACAATAAACAGGCGTTCCAATTATGCAATCTTACTCATGACAATTCACCATCACGTGCTCACAACCAGTTTCACAAGTTTAATTGAAAACCTCTCTCGAGCAAATTCAAATCTACCCAACCAAGTAAACCCACTATATCTCTATGTGAATTTCAACCTAGTTGAGTGCATTACTTAACAAGAAACCATTTTTGTGGTCACACAAATCATAAAAGTATATCTCTATCTTCTATGTAATTTATG
>CAVNYN010278618.1:0-13453 GCA_963692815.1 Nyctanthes arbor-tristis
TTTTCAAATAGGTTTTTATACATGACATATCCAATTGACAAGAATTCAAAGCATAAATGCTTCAAATTACATATAAAGTCGTAAATATACATTATGAACGGGGGCCTCGGAGGAAAGAAAGGGAACCTGCAGGTAGTCGAGACCGCCATTGGAGGGGTTCCACATGGAAAAGGCCTTCCAATTCTTTATGCACCCACTAAAAACCTTTTGAGTAAAAGTTAATCAGTACAGCCCCTTAATCAAGAAAAATACTATTTAGAATGAGAATCAAAAGGAGGAAGAAACAGAAATGCTTGGAAAGTTTCCGGGGCATCAAAATATTACAGCTGGGACGTTTCTTGGTTCAATCTGAGAAGCAAACTCTTGTGCAGATGGAGTATCATCGAATCGCCGGATTCGTACAGACTCTTCCATGTCTACAGGGACCTCGCTTGAGTGGCAACCGGCGAGTCCAATTGTTCATCCTCTTTAAATAGTAAATAAATAAATTACTTTTTTAGTACCCAACCTTTAAACCCGTTTGATATATTCGTCTCCAACCTTCCAATATAGACAAATGGGCCCCCCAAACGTTCATAAATAGCCGCCATTCATCCCAGCCCTCTCTCTGTTAGTCAACTAAGATCAATGATAATGTGCACCAATCTCCTGAAACACGACTGGGTTAAATAGTCTCTCAACAATTAGCTTCCATCCATTTTGCATTACTCAATATAAAATATTTTATCTACACATGGACCTAATAAAGGTCCATTTGTTATCCTTTATAATTGAATTGGTTTATAATATATTTTGAAATTTAAATTTATTGGACATGTAGTTTAGAGCTTATTTGATTCTCATTATTCTCCCAATTTATAATTTTATCTACTACTAATTTGAGATTTGATTTGACAATTACTCAATTATAAACACATATTTCAAATTTTTTTACATTTTTAATACAAATTATATCTCTCTCCTCATTATAATTTCCCGACATTTAGATAAATAATGAAAATCAAATAAGCTCTTAATTTGGTTGGTTAAATTTTATTGAAAAGTGAAAAGTTGATATTTGATACGATAAGTCTGGGAGGTGTCAATTGTAAAATTTGACAAGTGTCTCAAAAATTCAAATTCAAAATATATTATAAATCAATCTAATTATAAACGATACCAAACAGACCCTAAAATATCGGAAGAGCGTAAATATTTCTACACATGCACATAACACATATGCCATTGATCTTGCAACCATGGAAGAGGTAAAACATGCGGATGCGGATCTTATGCACACAATTTTAGTGGTTTGACCCACCATTTTTTACTTCAAACATGACCATTTGTCGTGGCCAATTTTCCTGCACTTTTTGAACATTATTTGCGTCCTCAACCTGCATTTTTTGTTCGTTATAGTTGGGGCCTCTTCTAGCTCTATTCTCCAAACTTTCTTTGGCCCGGTTTTTTATGGCATGAGAGAGATTGGATGCCTACCCTTGTTGGCGCACAATTTAGGCTAAGGCAGTGGACTAATGACAAGAATACACTCCCTCAGAACATTTCTTCGATGTACTATTGTTTGAGATAATCATCTGGCTTCAGTTGCCTAACGTCAATACACTTCATCGCATAGCAACACAAAAGCCTATCAATTGCATCTGGCGGCATGAGCATGTCATGGTAGTGAAATCAACTGAAAATAAGCCTCCCAAGCCATGGTGGGCTTCAAATTTTGGTTTACCTGCAAAGTAATTGAATGTTAGGACTAAACCACTCAACAAAATGCAAGGAACCTAGTAAGTGCAAATCTGAGAAGATACAACTTGTCAATCATGATTTCCAGAAGTGTGCATCTAGCCTATTCTTTTATAGAATTTCCAATTTCAATTTGCAAAGGGCCTTATCCACTTGCCCATATATTCTCTTTTTTATTGTCATTCAAGACATAAGGCAGTAGTGAATCTTCTTGAGCAATAAGATGATTAGCTTGTCCCTCACCTTTATAATAGCAGCATTTAATGACTCGTTGATATTGTTTAGAAGGATGTAACATCTTTTCTCAGTCCAAAATTGTGATTTGCGCCATTTCTTTGGTCAGCTTGTCTATCGGCCGACCATAAGCTAGAGAAGATATAAATAGCTACTCCATTTCTCTATTCCAATGAGCCTCGGTTCACACTTGGGTAGTAGCCATAACCCATTTTCCCAACCAAAACTTTGAATGATGCATTCTTGAAGTCACTATATAAATGGCGTAAACAAATGCCAGGTTCAGCATTTAGTACATGAGATTTCAATGCATCCACTATACCTTTTTGCGTGTCTGTAGTAAATATCCAACCGTGGTCATTGATGGCACGTTTATCATCAAGTAGTAAGTCCATGAACCAGTTCCATCTTGCAAGGTTCTCTTCTTTCACTACAGTGTATGCTAAGTGAAACATTGAGTTCACCGCATCAACACCAACCGTAGATAAAATGTGACCTCTAAAGTCTCCTCTCCAAAAGCATCCATCTAGACCTATCATCCAAAATTGGTTCGCATAACTCTTTACTTTTGTGCTGATTTTGTCATCCTAAATGAAACATATAGAGTTCTTCACCTAATACTCGATAGTTTCACACAGAAGAATAACCTTTGATGTAAATGCAGCAACTAAATAACGTGACTAATGATGACTATTAAGGACATTATAAAATAGAATTATATGTTTTTCAAACTTCTAAATAATGAGAACTAATATGTACAAATAAGAAATAAAATAGACAATGTGAACAACCCTACGTACTATTTGATTCATATTCATTCCCTTCCTTTTTTAAAAAAAAAAAAAACCACGGAGTGGCCAATTTATTAATGAGAAAAGCAATTACAAGACACTAGCTTCTGGGAAAAAAAGCCCACAACAGACACAAAGGCCAATGGCCAAAAAAGAAACAGGAAAAAACTAAAACCAAGAAGGAGCCCAACGTTTTAACCCCAAAGCAGGCTTAAACACAATTGGGCCAACAAAACATTACAAAGGCAAAAAAACGCAAGATTACAAATAACACAGAAATTGATCAAACACTGAAGGCTACCCGATTCATCAAATGAGCTTGTCAATTGGTTTCCTTCCTTTTGCCAACATTAGTCATTGAAGCTTTCATTGATCACTGTTACCATTACTTGTCCCTTCATCTTGGTTTCCATGAGCTTTTGCCGCAAGGTAAGCCTCGAATTTCACAATGTGTACCTTCTCATGCTGTTTGACGGAGGACATTAACCAATTTCCTGCCCAGGAATTTCCTTGGAATGTATGGATGATTTACTGATCATGTTCAAATTCTGCTGTTTCCTTGTAGTAATTGGAAATATCACTTTGGCAAATACCAGTGGATCAAAGATGACAACCATGGCTGCCTTTAAATGGAATCTTTCAACATCACCTTTTAATCCGTTAAGGAGGACATTAACCGTCAGCCTCAGTTCTAAGCCTCCCTCTTTCCATTGCAAACAGAAAAAAAAAAAAAAAAACTTGATGTGTGGGAAGGAAATCAGCATAATCAAGGCTTTTGTCCATCACTTCCAACCATGGTTGAAGTGGTTGATTAAGCATCAAGGTTGGGGGTTCTATCAAGTTGTTAGCAAGTTGCAAGAGGGTAGTGATACGGGGTGAAAAGGTAATGGTTTGAGAGTCAAATAAGCTGGGTTAACTGAGAATGTGGGTTTAGCAGAGATCTTTTTAATCAGGGGAGAAGGCTATGAGTGTAGTCTCAATCAATCAGTGGCAATGCGCAACTTGCAAGAGAAAAAGGGGATCAATACTGTTTACCTTGAATTGGAGTACAAGGGAGGAATATATTCTCTGGCAATTCTGCTGAATTTTTCAGGCTAAGTTGAAATGTAGGTTGATGTGGATAAATTGAGTGAAGTGGGAAGGAACCTCAATTTCAAATCAAGGAGGAAAACCTGCATAAACCAGTTAGTCCAAAAAACTTCCAGAGGGAGTATGCTTAAGGAGTAGGGTCAGCGGTACACGTCCTGGAGGTGGGAAGGTTAAAAATCAAAAGAGTATATAGGGATTGAAAAGTCAAATGTGATGTCACAATTTCAAATGCAAATATGGGATGAGGTGCATGGCCATAGCAAAGACAACAAAAAGGAAAGACATGCCAAACATATTGAGAAAATAGCAACAGTCAACTTCCTGGTCACCCTTTCCACCTTCATTTCACAACTGCCTGTTTTTTTTTTTCATTTTTCTCTTTCTTTCTTTTTGTTTCTTCTTCTTCTTCTTCTTTTTTTTCCTCCTCCTTTTTTTCCTCATTCTTTGTTCAGTACATGCAAACATCTCCATTTCAGGCCACCAGCCAAAAGAAGGAAAAGAGATGCAAATTGGAAAGTCTGCCGTTGATTCCCAGTTTTTCAAATTGTTTTGAAATGCTGTGAGATTAGCAGATATGAGTATCTGGTCTTCAAATAAGTCTACCTGTGCTGGGGAAATTGCAAATCTGATTTGGCTTTACATTAGTGTTCCCACAGAGCTCTGTCTTCTTTTTGCATTCAATGCAAATTCTGTTGGCTGTCCATTGATTCTCAAGTGGATGAAAATGATTTTTGCTTTCCAACTGTGAAATCTTGCTGTCCATTTACAATGATGAAATTGCAATCCTTCCTTATGTTTCTTGCAAAGCTTGTTCATTCTTGCAGTCAATTTTTTTATCTTGCTGCCATTTGTTTCAAAATGAATATGTGATGTCCTTCCTGCATAAAAACACAACAAAAAAAATCCAAAAATTATGAAGAGGTGAAAATGTGTATTATGGGACGTGGTGCAGGGTAGTGTTTTGGTGAAGATGGATAGTTTTTCCCCCTCTTCTCAAGACAATAGCAATGAGATAAGTGTAGGGCTAATTCAAGTGAAGTTTCTGGTATATGTAAATCCTTTTTTATCCTTTAGGGTAATAGTAAGAAGTGGATTTGGAATTTCGCCTTGTTGAAGTAGCAAATTCTTCTTTCTTTTGAAACTTTCCAAAGCAATCCAATCTGCAGTAGAGTTCCCCTTTCTAAAGATATGTTCAATACTAGCTCCAGCTTGCATAAAGTACCTCTTAATATTCTCAATAAGATAGTTCAGCTGCCATGGACCCTTTTTGCCATACTTTAGGATTGACACTGCTTCCATGCTATCCGTTTCAACAATGAAATTTCTGAATTTTCACGACGCTCTTCCGATCTCTT
This sequence comes from Nyctanthes arbor-tristis, assembly GCA_963692815.1. Taxonomy (NCBI): domain Eukaryota; kingdom Viridiplantae; phylum Streptophyta; class Magnoliopsida; order Lamiales; family Oleaceae; genus Nyctanthes; species Nyctanthes arbor-tristis. The sequence continues at coordinate 5,207 of CAVNYN010278618.1, forward strand.
TGATCCCCATCAAGATAGCCCTCAGTTCTGCCTCTATTACTGTACCAACCCCCTTATAGAAACCGTGTCCCCAGAGCAAGTCACCATCCTCCTACCTAACAATTGACCCCTCAGCAAATTTTCCCATTTGTCACCCCCTACCCAAAAAAAAAAAAAAAATCGTAGGTAAATACTCCCTCGAAGTATCTATTGCATGCATCTTCTTCTACTTCACGTCCCTTGGCTCATAATCAGAATCTTTTAACTTTGACTCATCAGCATCATCACCATCAGTGTTCGGATCAGCCTCAATATGTATATTTTCAACATTGTTTTCAACTTCAATGTGTTCCTTAACTCAATTTTGCTTAGAACTACAATGTTATCGCCCTAAACAATAACGTTTCAAGACAATTTTCACTTAGCCCAGTATATCTTCCTATATCCTTACAACCGCTTCATATATAGCTATCCCAAATGCACTTTCCCTCTCATCTCCAACGGCAATTGTATTTCATCAAATAAACCCCCTTTTTCACAATTCCTGTCACCATCTATATGTTCATTAATACGGAAAACCTACTCAACCACATGCACGCAACCAAAATCCACACCCAATTATCTAGCCTCGTCGTTTTCCACTTCCATAATTACAATCCCTTCTACTACGGCCTTAGTATTATACCATGACAATCCCAACCGAGCCCTTAGTGGTAGAATGAAGTATACATCTGCCTTTCTCTATATATGCTAATAGTATTTTCAATGCAAATGTGGATAGGAAGATGATATGGAAAAAACAGATACATAGAAGATGACTATTTTAATTAATTGAAGAAGAATGGAAAGATTTGCAGTGAATAAACTAAGAGAAGAAAATGTGAAAATGAGCGCAGAGATAGAAAAAAGTTTAAAAATAATAGTAAAATAGTAGTGCAAATGTAAGGTTGGATGTGGAAAAGCAGACATAGCACGGGAAGCGATGAATAAAATTGCGGCAAAGTGAAGTAAAAGTGAGAAAAATAATTAAAAAAGAGAGAGAGAACTGAAAAAAATAAAAGTAAAGTATGGGACCCGCTTCAAATTTTATGTCATTGTGTCTCTTCCTCTAGACATTGTCTGCAAAATGTGCATTGTAGATGTTATAACAAAGCGGATAAAATTGGTCTTGTCATCAGCAATCATCAACCTTATTAGACCACTGCAGAGGGAGCATCTAGGCTCTCTATGAACATAATCCATTGAAAGTTCATAGCCTACACTCCTAGCAAGCTCGTCTAACACAAACATATAGAATGATATCCAACCCATCCAACCCTTGCCATCAAAGTAACTGACCTTACCATGCTTGTACGCAAAGTTACCCCTCATCTCATAGAACCTCACCCCAACCCAAATAGCATACCCTTCTTATTGTGAAAAGGCTCAATTCATTTCCTTATTTGCACAAAAAAGCCTCAAATATCTATTGTAATAGAATAGTTGCTTAATAGGCAAAATTTTTTGCATGAGCTTACCGTAGGTTGGAGGTTCTTCACCATCTTTGTGTTGATGAACCATTTGATAGACCGATTTCAAGGATAACTGTTGCCGACGAAGATTCTACGCAAATTTCCATGGTGAAGTTGCAATTCTCAACAAACTAATGGTAAAATTTCATAATAGCAAGGTCGAAAATTTTCATACCATGCTTTAAGGTTTTCTTGTGCTTCGTTTGGAAGTTTATATTCATATGGGTTTCTTTTGGCTGTTGCGCGGAAAACAAATTGTCAAGAGACTAATTTATCCTTGTCACATTTTAAAAGTTTGATTCATATTATCGTTAACTGCAATTAACTAAAGAAAAATATGATGGAATTGAGAGAAATGGGTGAATAGCACCTATTTATGAAAGGTTGGAGGTTGTTTATCGAGATTGAAAAGTTAGAGGTGAAAGTGCCAAAAGGATGTAAGCCCCACTTAGGGCTTGTTTGAAGCTTTTTAAAGTTTTAATTTATAAAGTGAATTTATAAAGAGTTGAAATGAGTTGAGGAGATTTAATTGAAATTTGAAATGTATGGTGATTGTTGAGTAGTTGTCAAATCAATAGTCAAATCATAGTAGGTAAATTTATAAAGAGAAAATTTAAAGAGGATCAAACAAGGCCTTAGATTAGAATGAACCTAACGGCTTAACACATTCAATGTGACAGAAAAAATAAATGTTAAATACAACTTCTATATGGGTCATTTAACTATACTAAAATTCATTTTATTACCTATGCAGCTAGCTAAATGATCACATCATTTTTATGGTTTGTGGATGCCCTAAAAGCATTTCTGATACAAAAATGTCAAAAGGATGTTTTTTGACAATTTGCAAAAAAGAAAATGTGTACTTGATATATTAAATATCTGATATTGTGAGGTATCATACCACTGTTAAATTATCTAAGTCTCCATAATTAGTTACCAGATTCTCACTCACGCATTACACGGGAAGATAAAAAATCAAATTATATCTTAACATTAGTATGAAATGTTAAGTAATGTATGGTTAGCTACATAGAACTATAATATTTTAATTATCTTCTTGTTAACTAATAGTTATTATATTTTACTCGATATGAAATGTTATTAAATGAATTTAGTAGAGATGATATAAAAGCCTGTCAAACCCAATATCAACAGGTATCTGACCTTATTAAGACGGAGAATACCCGATTAAACGGGTAACTACTTTAGGGATGGAATAAAGAAAATTGCCCCAACTTGAGAATGAGCCAAGAAAGGTTATAATACTTTTTACCTGTACCCGGCCCATTTAACTATTTCTTGTCAAAGAATATGCATACATTTGTCAAAAATTCTAATAGTTTGAAAAATAAAAAGATAATGAAATTTATCAAGAAAGCTTAATAATTTTAATCACAATCATAATTCCATCTTTGAGAGACGCCGCGTGTTTATAATATATTATTCATTGAGTTAAAAATGAAAATAAAAATATATAGATATATAAATGAGCTAATAAATTGGTAATTACATGCACTGGCCCGTCCCCTGTCTGTGCCCGATTTAAGTAGGGATATGACAAAAAAAAATTATGATCGATAGGGTAACATGTATACCATATATGATCCTGACCCGGCTCATTACCATTCCTAGACCACAAAAAATCAAACATTTTATTTTTCTATGTGACTATACCATAATAAGAATTACAGTACAGTGGATAGATACTTACGTTTCAAGTGAGAGGTCTTGAGTTTGAATCACACATGCCCCTCCCCTAATTTCTTCCCCTCCCCCATGTCCTTTTGTATGAAAAAAATCAAAAAACTTTAAATATAGATAAATCCATCAAAATACCTAAGAAGATAAGATATACATCTAGCATAAAATAAGATATAGATCCAACATACAATTTACTTCTGAATTTACCTAACATGTCCTTAAAAGTCTAAAATGACCTTTACTTACTCAGTTTATAGCGCAAAAATGCAGTATAAAGGTGCCGCAGACTAATTTAAAAAAAAAATTGTAACATGAACACAAAAAAACATAGAGAATAAATTAAATTACTAATTAACAGAATTTTATTTGCAGTCCAAACATATCAAGATAGATATATCCAGGATAGGCTAAGCCTGATATACCCAGGGCAATTCAACATGAATAGTATACCAGCACCATTGTTTTAAAATGTGAGGCTAAATCTCGTCACCTAGGGTCATATGTTAGAGCATCTCTGGCTGTAATGTGTACCAAAGGTCACTGACGCCTAAGAAAGTTAACATCTTCATGTGAAGATGGGTCTCCAATGTACCATGACTTGCTCAATGTTATATTGACATATCTACAATAAATGCGAATATTGTTGACAGCACAGTCATTTCTTCATTGTCAGTCTTACATGCAGACAAATCCCAAGAATTGTATAAAACTAGAGGCAAAAATGAGCAAAAAGCTCTAAATTTTTGCAAAAAGCTCCAAAATGAGAAAGAAAATGGTAGTGGTAGTGCTTCAATACCATCGTGTTACATCGTGCTCCCAAAGTCGTTGTACTTGTCATCACGACCATCATCTCCCTGTAAGTCAAGCGTATTCTGATGGGTCAATTTGAGGATTGAACAGAAGAAAGAGGTAGTGCGAGTAATCTAAATAGTTGTACCCCCGTTTCTTGCACGTAGCAATTGCCAGAGGTATAGAAATTTTACAAAAAAAAAGCTTCAAATTTTGGCATATTCGTCTTTAATTTACCATAAAGTTTAAATTCCTTTTCAAGTTTACCAGAAGGGCTAAGTTTCTGGTAGATCCCATTTCAATTCCTCACACCAGATTTTTTAAAGAACTTATGCAAGTTTAATAGGGCATCATGATACCTCGCAAAAAGTTCAAGATTACTTGAATTTCTTCTGCTAATGATTTCAATTGAAATTGCAGAACGGTCCATGGCACACCTCGTGTAAAATTTGGTTTCAAAGACCACCATCGAATATGAGAAATAAGCTACATGGGGAGAATGAGTTTTGCTGCTTGCTAATTAATGAGAAATGATGATTCATCAAATTTTTTAGAAAACTCGCAAAAATTTTCTGAGTGTTGAACGTGGTTCAGTGATGACATGTATATTTCATTTGAAAAAGATAAACACTAGGTAGGCAATACTATTAGACTGTGGACGATATATTAGGAATAATTAATTTTTAAAATCTTATTTTGTAAATTCTTATGTTTTATTATCTGTACGAATTATTCTCATTGTATATCTCTTGTGTTATTATCAAGTTTAGTTGTGATGAGTCTAGATAAGATGTATCAATATCAATTCATAGATTGTATTTATCATGTTAAGCCTTGAGTTTGTATAAATAATTTATCACAGTAGCAATGGAAATATGCTTCTCCATTCTTCAAACTCTTTATGGTATCAGAGCTTTAACTCTCAAACGAGGAAAAAAATTGATCCATGGCATCCACCAATTCTGTTCCTTCTTCTACAAATGGTTCCGGTTCTATTCCTCCCATTCATCTCCTCGACAATTCCCCTCCCCTTGTTTTCATCAACGCATCTTCTCAAACAACAGTCAAGCTTACTCCAACCAACTACTCTGCTTGGTATATCTAGATCCATAGCCTTTTGATTAGCTTTAATATCCTTGGCTATGTCGATGGATCTTAACCTTGTCCACTCCCTACAATCACTACAGACAATCAAGAAGTTCCTAATCCAGCCTTTGCCTGATGGATTCGCCAAGACAAGTTTTTGCTTAATGCAATTGTTAGTTCAATGTCACCAAATTTGGTTTCATTCATAGCAGCTGCCAAATCTTCTCAAGAAGCATGGAAAACAATCTAAAATACCAAGCCTTCTCGAGGCCGCATTTTAAAACTTGAAAAGTCGCCTAAATTCTCTTAACAAAGGCGATAGCTCCATTACAGAATATATGTACTCCCTTAAAAGCACAGTTGATAGCCTCAGCCTCATGAACTCTTATCTCGACCCAAATGAACACACACTTCAAATCCTCAAAGGCTTGGGTCCGGAATATAATGGACTCTGTGAGGCAGTTCGTGCAAGAGAAACCTCTATATTTTTTGACGAACTACATGAAAAATTAACTACACGAGAAACACAGTTGATGGCTAAATCCAACACAAATGCCACATTCACTCATCACTCTCCTGTCATGACTAATCTTACCTATAAACAACAGCCCAACACCCGAGTAAATCAGCAAAACAAACAAACACAGCAGAACTGCCCACCCCAAAATGTATCTCTACTTCAAAACTCACACAATCAATCGCCTCGTCCATACAAGGGATATTGTCAACTATGTAGCCAACTGGGACATTCAACAAAACAATGCCAAGTTTATAAATATATCCGATGGACATCAACTAATCAATCAGCCTAATCAAATTCCAACTATTCCAATTTCACAGCAAATACAGCCAATCTCCCTCACAAACGTCCTTTGAATGGCCACTTGATTCAAGTTCATCTCACCACGTCACAATTGATATTCAAAACCTCTTCCTTCACTCAAACTACTTAGGTCCAGATGACATACATATTGGGGATGGTTTAGGTTTGAGTATCACTTATACTGTACAAAAAATTTATCCACTCCTCACTCTAAATTTCATCTTTCTAATGTTCTTTGTGTTCCAAAAGTGAAAAGAAATCTCATATCTGTTAACAAGTTTTGTACCAATAATCATACATCTATTAAGCTCTCACCATCTAATTTTGTTGTGAAGGATCTGCAAACAAAAGCTCCTTTAATGTGAGGACCAGCTGAAGATGGAGCCTACAAGTGGCCAATATTATCACCAAAGGAACCGTTGATTGTCTTTTCTGCTTTTCATTCTACATTGACAATTTGGCATAATAGATTAGGTCACCCATCAAATAAAACCTTGTCTTATTTAGTGTCGTCAAACAAGTTGTCGGTGTCGTCGAATCTTATTTCAAACTTCAGTTGCAATGCTTGTCAATGTAATAAAAGCCATAAATTACGCTTTCATGATTCAAGCCTTACTAGCAAATCTCCATTAGAATTAATTTATTCTGATGTATGGACCTCACCTATACAGTCGAATGAAGAATATAAATATTTTGTATCCTTTATTGATAATTTTACATGGTATATATGGCTTTACCCAATGCGTAAAAAATCTGAAGTTTATAATATAGTTACCCGTTTCAAACCATTAGTTGAAAACTTTTTTCACTCAAAAATAATCTGTCTCTATACGGAGAATGGAGGTGAATTTATGTCACTCTCACAATTCCTATACACTCAAGGCATTACTCACTTCACCACCCTACCACATACCCCATAACATAATGGATTTGCCTAAATACTACACCTAAATTTTTTATAAACGACTCTAAGTTTGTTGTACCATGGTTCAGTCCCAATTAAATATTGGCCTTACACATTCAACACGGCGGTTTATCTAATAAACCATATGCCTAAGGTTATTTTATCATTCAAATCATCATTTGAAAAATTATTTAACCACCCACCCAACCTAGCCAAGCTTCGAGTGTTTAGTTGTTTGTGTTATCCATGGTTAAAGCCATACAATAAACACAAATTAGAAATAAAGTCACGACCTTGTGTCTTTTTCGAATATTCCAACACTCAAAGTGGCTATAGATGTCTTGATCCTACGTCCCATAAAATTTTCGTCTCGCGACATGTAGAATTTGTTAAGACCATATTTCCATTTCCAAAAACTTACCAACAGTTAATTTTTACAACCAATCGAGATGATCCTTTTATCACTAAAGAAAATCCTCCTCCTTTATCTATAACACTCGGCCGTTATCAATACCCTCCACAACCACAGACCTCCACAAGAATTCTAAGTGATAATGTTCGGCTACTACGGACCTCTTCTCCAACTATAACTCCATTAATGGATGACTCTCTACATGCAGGTAATTCTCATTCATCATCCTTAATGCACGTGGACACTTTGTCTCCTCAAAACCCTACACAAGAATCACCTCCAAAAGTTGACAGTAATCCTAATCTCACTCATCCTTCTTTGCATAGTCCATTATTACAAAATAATACCACCTCATCCTCTTCCACTCAATCCATATCTATAGCAACTCCAACCGATCTTCACAAATTCACAAACCCATATCTGCCATTCAACAACTATCTAACCAATTCAACTCTCTATCTATCTTTAAAAAAAGCCCATTCAACTCTACTACTCCATCATCACGTCACTTATATCTTCCAACAACTCTGAACAATGGAAACCAATCTTCTCACTAGTCACCCTTTTCTTTGCCTTCAACAAGAAATGAAATACAATTAAACCCATTGTTCTCTTCCTCAACCGTCCCAACTTCAAACCCAAACACTCCAGTAAAGCCTCAAACTCCTCGCAACTTCACTAATCAACACTATATGATTACCCGAGCCAAAAACAATATTCATAAGCCAAACCCAAAATTCAACTTCCTTGCTCAAACATCCACCTCTATGCCACTTGAACCCACATGTGTTACTCATATACTCAAGGACCCCTTATGGCTTTAAGCCATGTCTCAGGAATTTGATGCCTTAATAAAAAATGGAACGTGGGATCGAGTTCCGCCATCTTTGGAACACAGCATACTTGGGTACAAATGGTTTTTTTTTTTTTTTTTGTATCAAACGGAAACCAGATTGCTCAATTGATTGATACAAGGCACGCTTAGTTGCCAAAGGTTTCTATCAACAAGAAGGCCTTGATTTTCATGAAACATATAGCC
>CAVNYN010278621.1:0-13291 GCA_963692815.1 Nyctanthes arbor-tristis
GACCAGACACCAAGAGCAAGCATCTGCAAAAATTAAGCTTCTGCTTTCAGAAACTAATTATGATCCATCAAATTAAGCATCTTTAATAGTTAATTTTATAAGGGCATACTCTTCACATGCTAATACAGAACGTTACTGAACTCCATTGATGTTTAAACAAAATTTCCCCCTTAAAAAATTTTCACATTTAGATAGACAAAAATATTAAAATTTCTTAAAGCTATACAATCATCATAACATAATAATGGCATCAAATTTCAACCCATTACTTAAAAAGTCTTGGACCTCCATAAGAATTCGAAAAAATAGAAAACCAATGCTGAAAACTATAAATTCGCTGTTCAAGGATCACTGGACGCGAAAACTCCCTATATTTGATGAAAGTACATTAACTTTCAGCAAGTTCTTCAGTTCGAAATAAGCAGCTGAAGGGTAAAACTATACTAAAAATTAAGCAGAGTACAATCGCAGTGTGGTTATATCATTACAAAACGAAGAACAATTGGAGCTTTAACTAGCATTAAAACCACTGGGTTTTAAGAGAAACAAATAGCATCATTCACATTAAATCAAAACCTATTCATGGAAAACAAAGTCGAATTCTATCAAAAGATAACAGAGAACCACCAATTAGAGTTCTTTCCAAGTTATTCCATCTAATTAAAACCCAACTCTAATCAGGGCAAAAAAATTCTAGGGTTTAAAAATACGCTCTTTCCGAAATTGAACCCAGTTACTCAACATTTTCGATAATTCAACTACAAGGACTTAAAGAGGAATTAAGAAATTCACCTGCATTCGTCGATCAAGCAAGATCGAAGAGAGAGAAACGCGGAGAGGAAGCAGAGGGAGAAAAGCAACAGTAACAAGACTATATAAGCTGGAATTTAATTAATTATTTTTTTACGTCAGTAAAGAATCTGTGTTTAAGGAAAGGGATTTGGGGGCGATTATATAGTGCAGTACGGTACAGATCGCAAAAATTTAGGGCAAAAATTTGTAAGAAGTCCAAAAAGGGGCCCCAAATTGGGTCTCTTGTCAAATGAATCCCTATTCGTGTTTGGCTGTGCCTAGTGGTTTACTTATAAGTAAATTTATTGATACCTGCATACATAATAATCATAATAATGTTTAGAAAGAAAAGTTCTTGTACACGAGAACTATCTAAAAATATTGAGCTCAATAGTAAATAGATAATTAACAGGTAGATACAAAAATCCACTTTACTTTTTAATTTGAACTTTTGCATATACTTGTCTTGTTTCTATTTTGGTACTTTTGTAGTACTCAAAATTTTTCCATGTTTAGAATACGTTTATTCTTTTTATTTATTTTAAAGTAGCGGGATGAGCAAAGCTGGCCACTCCTTCCTTGAGTTAGACTTGATAAGAAGATAGTGGAACTTATCAAACTTTCGAGCCAATGAAAATGCTAAAGTTACTGCAAATGAGCTTCTTTTATCAAATTAGTTGTTGAAGTGGCTATTTGAATACACTTTAACCTTTTCAGGGAAAAAATAACTTAGTGTATTCAAATTTGAAACTCACGATAATAAGGTTATAAATAGAGCTAAAATGAGAAATCATATGACTTATTATAATAGTAAGATTACAATCCAACAATACGTTTGAATCGAATAGCTTAGAAGAAAAATAATATATTCAGCTATACTCTTTAAGTTTAGCCAAAAATGGCCTTATGATCTTAGTGGCGGCAAACAGCCCATTGGATGATTAGGACGGGAGTGAGTTGGAAATAAAAGAAAATTGACTATGGTTGACTTTGAATAAGTGATGTCCAACTAGTAGCTGGAGTTTTTATGGAACACATTGTTTGGATGCAAATAGAAAGTAGTTACCTTCAAGAAATTCTTGGAACCTTCTTTTTTTTTTTTTTTTTTTTTTTTGTAAGTGAAATTTTTATACAAAATTTTATATAGCGAACACTGTTGATGAGAAGAGAACAAATTTGAAATATTGTAAACTATGAGTTAAACGTTTACTTGTTCATAAAACTAGTAATAATCTTAATGAATAACTATAATGAGAAGGTCACTCAAAAAAATTAATCAGAAGGAGATAAAAATATGTCAACCAATGTGTCAGTTCCGTGTCAGTGTAAAACAGTCAACTAATGTGTCACTTCCGTGTGTCACTACGCCACAGGAGATATAAAGCCGTCAACTTATATAGTGGTTCCGTCAGCTAATGTGGTGGTTTTTCTATAGAGCTAACTACTAGTTACACGTAGTCAAATCAAAACACTATAGTTATCAGACTCGACTCGGACACTGACATAGCGTAGGACATAAGTCATTGTTTCACTAATTCAACCAGTGACTCAGCGGTTGAACTGGCGGCGGGCCAATTCCTATCAACCCGTTGAATTATTTTTGACAAATACAACATGAATAATTGTCATTTACTATCAATTCTACTATAATTTTGTAATTAAATATTATTACACAAGTGAAAATGAAACCAATAAATATTGTTTTACTAATAAAAACATTGTCATATGAAAAGTTTTGGCTGCTAGGTGAAAAATAGAGGTTAAAAGACATCACCTGATCCTAGAATTCTAAATTTCCTTGATGTACAACAACCCGGGTGGTTTTTGAGTTTTGGATTAACGGCTCTATGCGAAAACTGACGCCTCAGCCGGGTCATTTGCGGTTTGATTGGATAGTGTTAAAAAATTATTAACTGGACCGGTCAGGTTGGCGGGTCGCCGGTTTTCCAGTCCAACTTGCTTGTTCAGATCGGAAGAGCACACGATGCAAAAAACTACATGTAATTTCGTGTACCTAGAAACTACATGTGGCATCTCGTAATTGGTAATCGACTCATTTATGGAGCTCTATTTAGCTCCATAGAAAATGGAAAGTCGGAATTGGAATTCTAGTTGAATTTTTCCTTTTTCCCCCTATATTCATTCTTTATGAAATATATTTATTATAAAATGTGGGGTTAATCACTCTAAGCGTGTTGAAAATGATCTAGCACCAGACGCATTACACGATATTTGGTTTCTCCTGATACACGTTATATGACCGTATGACACAAGGTAGTGCCATATATTTAGTGTTAGATCGAGACTACTCCAAACGTGATAGAACTTTTAAAAATCCATTTATATATGCCATTACATAAACTGCCATTACTCCTTGGAAGAACTGCCTTTTTATATGCCACTAACCTTTTCAAAAATCATCTCATTAAACCCCACCCTTGGGGTTCACCATTGAACTTATCTAGCTGAATAGGAATATAAACATTCTGCATCTCAATTCGAGTGTTATTGAATTCGAAATGGTAGCCTTTAAAAAACATGTAAAGATCGTTAGCTAAATAATCTAACCACTGACTTAACTGATATGAATCACTTGATGAAAGAGTTTTTGAAGTTTCATAACAAATTACCTCCAACCTCCAAAAACCAACTACTATATATACACTAGTAGTGTTGAAAAGGATTAAAGGAGCAACTCTCTATAAACAAGTAAACAATAAAAGTCTTTGTATCCAAGAAAAAGTGAATAGACTTGACTTAAAATTTCATCATGAGAATTAATTAATCAAATCTATTTACGAATCCACTATAGCAAACTCATGTTATACTATTGTTGGGTACTCATGACATCTAGTCATGTAGAACATATAGTAGAATGGATGATGGAAGAATTAAATAGAAAAAGCAAAATTGTAATTAGGGTTCTCAATGTCCAATTGAGGTGGGCCATACCTTTCTGGAAGCAAAACAACGAGACAAAAAAAGACTCAATGTGTCACGCCCCGTTACTTTACCAATATTATTGAATGCTATCTTATACTTAGTAGCGGAAACTCTTATTTGTTTTATCAAATTATAATACTAAAACAGGATGAGACGTGCCAAACTAATGAGTCATTTAGTTTCAAAGAGTCATTGTAATATTTCTATGTAATCTTATTCTTCAATTCATTAAGTAAAAACGATAATAAAAACTTTAAAGTAAATTACCAAATGCCTTTGCCTTCATATGAAAATACTTATAAGCTTTCCATATTGTACTTAGTTGAGTTGGCTTATTATCTTACCATTTGCCTAATTCAAAATAGGATGTAAGAGACACACAAATGCTGCATTAATAAGGACTTTTATTACCTAACCAGTTGAGACAAAGGATTGGAAAGCCTTTACATGGAAAAATAGGCTTCCAATGCATACAAAAGTCTTCCTTACACCCTTATATTAGATGTTAAGTATTCCCTACATATGTATATACCTATACTCATAATTATTCTTATAACTAGTATCATCTTGATAAAATATTACGCTAAGTAAAAAATATTGGTTTGTCCACCATAAACTTATCATAATAAAGGTGGGCATGAGTGTAAGCACAATAAATATTAAGTTCATATATTGTTCTCAAATACATGAAGAAGTGCGGGGCATCTTCATAATAGCTACATAGGTCCATTTCTATTACTTGTGATATCCTACTCTCATTCAAGTCACATTCTACGTCTCGGCTTGCCTTTCATAAATCTTTCAAATGAACATCTACAAGAAAGATTTGGAAATGGGATGAGTGCAATATACTCAGTGAGTAACACAATATTTTAATTTGCCTCTTTTGTTACAAGAAACCATTTTAAAGCACAAGTCCAAGGAACATGAAATATACAAACCTTAGAATGCACAAGAGGGCACAATCACTAGATTACTTCCTACCCGTAGCGTGCAATCAAACCATCCAATGCCAATTTAATCATGACAATACAATATTAAATTGATCAACATCCAATTCCAATTGACCCTTACCGGAATTCCAAGTAAAGAGTATTACAAATACAAAATAAATATCATACTAATCATCCCTATATTGGAATCATTAGATAGCTCATAGTATGGAAATAAAACAAAACAAAGCCAATACAAGACAGGTAGAGTAACACTAGTGCTCTAAATGTAATAAAACATTTTGTGTCTTGTCATGACAATGCATCAAAACGCATGCTCATGTTTAAAATTCATACATGCTAAAGAAAATCAAAATATTGGTAACTCAGCTCTTGTCTTGTTTTCTTTAAGACTCTTGGATAATTCTAAGTGGAAAGATACCCTCAAAACCTTCATATTTTTCAAGCAAAGTGTTGTTCTAAGTGAGGATTATATATATACAAATATATATTGGTTGGGCTTCTTTTCCAAGTGTAAAATGAGTATTTTTTGGGGTTTTTGCGTGGTGTTCTATGACTCTCCCTATTTATAGACGAATTTCTTAGTTATTTTAAAGCAAAATCCTAGATTCCACCTATGAAAAAGTGGCCAATTATCCCTAGATAATTTTGTGGTTAGCCAATAGGAGAAGGTCCGATAAATTGGAAGTTTAAGAATTTTCTTTGCCAACAAGGGTGCCAAGTGTTTCTTAGTTTTGTTCATGTGATTATTTTTCCAAGTGGCAAAGTGTCCTCTTCTTGGTCATTCATTTGTTGCTTAATGAGTCCCTTTACTTAATGTGTTTCTACAATTAGGTAATTATGTTTTCGAATTATACTAGTTAAGCACCACATTTTTGTCTTCGGCATTAATTCTACTAACCGAGTGAATTTTAGGCATTCTTTTGAGCAACTTTTCTAACCGATTGGAGAAGTTGATATAAATTCAAGTAGTTACTCTATTCTTATCAAAACAGACTAGGGTATCCTCAAAATTTTTGTGGAATGTTGCAATCAACTAATTAATTGTAAAATTTACTAACCGATTGTTTATAGTTAAATGTAACTCGAGAAATGATTCAATTAGCATCCAAAAACACTACTATGGTATTCTCAAAATTTTATGGAATGCTACACAATGTCCCCGCAGTGATGCACGATGGATTTCTGCCATTTGGGTTCATTTAGAGCTTCGAACTTTTACTGATTTCCTGGATTTTACATTATATTTATTAATTTAATGTTTTGTCCCTAGAGATTTTTTTCAAAGACCCTAGAGCTTTTGTAAGGCTATTTATACGATTTTTAGGGTCTTCTGGCATCATTATTGCATTAATGAAATTTCTTGAGGTTATTTTTGTTGGTGGATTCCAATTTTATCGTTCTTTACAAGGTTTTCACTTGAGTCCTTGTTTCGTGTTGCATCACTTACGGCAAAAAACTATGAGCCAATTTTGTTTCTCAATATGTTTCTAATTTATAGTTCTTTATCTGTTTAACTTTTCATTTTGTGCCATGTTTAATTTGAGCATCAAATCAAATCAAATGATAGAAAGTAACTACATATATGAGTTTAAAATACAAAGATCTAGTTCCCCTACAATTCACCAAAAAAAAAAAAATGCGAAGAAGCGTTTACAACTATAATAGTAATGAATTCAGTCCACATGTAAATTTTTACTTTTTTATAACTATGTGACATCTATACTAAGACTTGAATTGTTTTTCCCATAGTTATCAGGCCCGACTCAGACATTGACTCAGCTTAGGACTTGAGTCACTGCTTCACTGGTTCAACGAATGACTCAACGGTCGAATCAGCTGGCCAATTCCTATAAACCCGTTGAATCATTTTTGACAAATACAACATGAATAATTGTTATTTACTGTCAATTCTACTATCATTTTGTAATTAAATATCATTACACAAGTGAAAATGAAATCAATAAATATTGTTTACTAATAAAAATATTGTCATATGAAAAGTTTGGCTACTAGTAAAAAATAGAGGTTAAAAGACATCAGCTGATCCTAGAATTAGGAATGACAGAATATACCCGAAACCCGTGGAGACCCGCCCCGTGGATGGGGCACGAGGTTATGCTCCGAATCGTTAGCGGGGGCGGGGACAGGTTTTGGTTACCCCACCCCGAAACTCAGTTTATTAAAATAATATTATTATTTAATTAAAAAAATTAAGTTAGTATAATAATAATTTATTATTATAAATTAAGTGATATATATATGTATAAACTCAAAACGGGGCGGGGAATGGGGATTTTTCCCATCCCCGGCCCGAACCTGACCCGTCCCAATTCAAACGGGGATCGGGGCTGGATAAACGTAATCGGGCCAAATCAGACCCCGTCCTGTTACCATCCCTATCTAAAATTCTAAATTTTCTTGATGTGCAACAACCTAGGCAGTTCTTGAATTTTTGGATTATCTTGGTTCTCTGCGAAAATTGGCCAATCAGCCGGGTCATTTGCGGTTTGATTGTATAGTGTTAAAAATTATTAACTGGACCGGTCAGGTTGGCTAGTCACCGGTGGTCCGGTCCAAATGGCCGGTCCAGTCCAATTTTAATAACTATGGTTTTTCCAATCTCTCTACTTCTCTCATACACGTTCTTTAGAAAAATCATTTTTCTAACAAGCCACATGATCATAATTGACTAGTTGTGACTTTTCGTTAGTTAAAGACTTAGTTTAAAAGCCGAGTATGTAATTAATTATTTAAAGTGTGCCGCAAAGTCAATAATCTACATTATCTACATCTAGCGGTCATGATTGGTTCCCGGCTTCTATTCAACCCGGTAAAATAATTAGATTATTTAAGACATATTGTCCATGAGATTTCCGGGGTCATAATCGTTTTTTTTTCTTTTTTTTTTTCTAATTTCTCTCTCCCTGCTTCACCCTCATGAACAAGTAACAACGCATTTGTAATTTCTTCTCCATAATTACTTCTCTCCAACCAAGACAAACATATAAAAACTTCAATTTGGGAAATTGCAATTGGAATGAAATGATGATGCAATGAATCGTATGAATTGTATTGTATGTTATGCAGGCACATATTGTTTGTCCACAAGTGAAAAACAGTCCCTGTTTGCTCCAACTGTGCAACAAATACTGTGTTTCACCAATACGGCATAGAATTCGTTCTACGTACGCTATAAAATGTTAATATTTATTACTTCTCTCGACTTTATGATGTTTATCCTTCTATTCACCGCTGACAATGATTTCATCAACAATAGAGTTAAACCTAGACGACAATGTCTTTGAAATATGCTACATAAGTATTAGCTCATTATTTATCAAGTTGTTTTCCATTTTGTTAACAAAATTTTTGGCTTATTTCCAAAAACGATTTTTTAAAGCGTGGAAGAGAACGTTTTTCAGCATTTATGAAAATTTGAAAATAGAAAACATCCTCAAAATACTAAAGAGAACACATCTAGACAATACACAAAAATACCAACAAAGTGAAGTTGTTGATGATTTAATGATATCTGACCATTGTAGCGATGAATGGAAACGAGATGGTCTATCTTGTAGGTTTTATGTTAACTATACTTTGATTTTGTAAAGCGAATCATCTAATAATCAAGTCTATTTTATCTGTTTAATAAAGCGCGGCAATTTCTACGAATATCAAAGGAGATTAGCATTATTGTTAGGGTTAATTACACCTAACGTCCCTGACCTTTCAAGTATTTACAGATCACTTCCTCAGCCTTTAATTTTCTTTTTGTGAGTTCTCAACCTTTAATGAAATCCCTAGTTTAGTCCCTCTTGATGAAAAACGTGCGTTAAGTCGGAGGCATTTTGGTAAAATATAAAAAATAAATATTTTTATTTAATGAAATTAAAAAAAAAAGAAAAATAGTGGGAGAGTGACTTCCCCGATAGCCTCTTGGGGGTTGCCGGGAGGGGGTGCTACTGTCATTTCCGGCAGCATAGAGGCGGCTGCCATTTCCGACAGTCTGCTCGCCCCTCGCCCGCCGTGTGTTGCCGGAATTGGCAGCCTCTGCCATCCCCGGCAGCCTCTTGGGGATGGGGGTGGGGGGTCCCCCTCCCTCATTTTTTTTAAAAATTAAAATATTTATTTTTTATATTTTACTAAAATACTCCTGACTTAACGGACGAATTAGACATTTTCCGTCAAAAGAGATTAAACTAGGAATTTCATTACATGTTGAGGTCCCACAGGAGGAAAATTAAAAGTTGATTATATGATATATACATATTTAAAAGGTTCAAGACATTATGTGTAATTAACCCTTTATTGTTACTATGGGTATATATAAAACCAATAAAAGACAGAAAGACAAGAGTCAATGAAGAAAAATCAACTTTATATGTATTGATAATTTGACTTAATTTGAGCCACAAATAGTATGTCCCTGCAGGTTCAATAATAATGCAAGGACGGAGGGCCGTTGTGTCAACTCCTGCAAGTCAACTTGGTCACCTCACCTGTTTGGAAGCCCGCTAGTCATTTACCATTTCAAAATAACCTCTAATTCTGTTATTCTGAGTATTATTATTATTATTATTTTTTTTTTGGCTCCTGAAAAATACAAGAATAAAAAGTAATTTGATTTTTATGTTCAAATACAAATGGGGAAAAAAAGAAAGACTGTCGACGGAGGGCTAAATAAGTCGCATGATATTGTTTGGCTCTTTCGCATGATGTTGCGTTGGAGTTTGACTTGTGGTTTGGGGGCAACAATTATTAGCTAACTCTTAAAGGCGGATGTATACAACTTTATATAATGTAAGATAAGGAAACTATTAGAAAAAGGGCACCATCTAAAATTAACAATCAAGTGCTATATTTATCGATTCATGATTAATTCGAGTATATTATATGTTAATAGTGTAACACCCGTGTGATGTACGGGTAAAAAAAAGTTTGAAATTTAACTATGTGAAAGTTTTTAAATTAATTTACAATAGTTAAACATATTCTTAAAATGTGAAAACACAAAGCATGTACCAATGGAGGAAATAACATCAATGGTAGTACCAATCTAATATACTTATATTGAAAAGACAATCTATATTCATTTCACAATTCACATGATAATCAAAGTTACATATGCAATCTTCTTTCTTTTTGTACATATGTCTTAGTGGAAGAGGTCTATCCTTAATATTCAATAAATTCGTAGCCGCAAATTCAGCTAATAATCTATAAAAGAAATAATGAATATTATAATGAATACTAAGATATTAAAACATAGTCATATGGGAGTAAATTTATACAAACAATAAATTTATACTTTCTTATGATGTAATGATCTTGTGTCAAAACATAATTCATTTAGATAATATGTAAAAAATTCATATCACGATATGAGTATGATCATGTCATTTAATAGAGGAACATTATTAAAGTAAATTAAATACTTGAAAAAGCAAGAAAGTTCAATTAATTGCTCTTTCCATCCAAATTATTTGATCTCATTTTCTTTTTAGGATGTACCAAATATATGGTCTCATTTTATATTAAAATGTTTAATTTACATTACTTTACAAATCTAACTATATTTAATACTTTAATTATCACTATTAATTTTGAATTTTATTCATTAAATATGGACAAATTAAGAGTACAAATCACAAAATGTACCTTTCTAACACACATTTCTTAATCCTTATGAAAAAGTAAATGAGATCAAATAATCGAGATGGAGGGAATATGTACAAAACTATTGACGGTCCTCAACATCTACACCTTAGTGCCATTAGTAATAAAATATTGATGTAATTAATATTTAATAATGTTAATTAATTAGTAATTATTAATATTAATTTACACGTAATAATATTATTAGTAAAATATCGCATTTACAGAAGAAGATCAGATTGTGAATAAATAATCGTTGAATTTCTATAGATATAAAGAATTCAGCAGAAATATGCCCAAAATAAAAAAAAAGGCAGATAAAATTTCACTATTTAATGTTATGTATCCTAAACTTTTAAACATTTTTTGATTTATCAACTAAAAAAGAGATAAAAAAATCAACAACGGAGATGTAAATCAACTATTCAAAGGAGGAAGGAAAGGGAAGACTGTAATTAACTACATGACAGTTAAAGAAAATGGGACTTTCAAAATATTATTTGCTCGGATTTGTACTCGGACGACTTGATGTTGGAGACGAAAGAAGACACATTTTATTAAATTGGGAGAGTTTGGTATAAAGATAAACTGAATAAATGCTAAGACGGAGATCAGAGATATAATTGAGAAAGAGAATAAAAGAAGAGAAAAGTAAAAGCGTGTTGGCAAGGGAAAAAAATTCAAAACAAAAAAATAAAAAGGAATATGACGTCATTAGTGACATCAGTAGTTTAGGAGGGAAAACTGGGTTTGACTTCTTTTGATATATATATATATATATATATATATATATGGGAGAGAAAGGTAAATGCGTGTTGGCAAGGGAAAAAAATTTTTAAAAAAATAAGGAAAATGACGTCATTAGTGACATCAGCCGTTTAGGCGGAAAACTGAGTTAGACTTTTTTTAATTTAGATATATATCGATTTGTTAAGAAAAAACATAACAAGAATGTTATGTACACTAATCTTCAGTTTTTTTTTAAAAAAAATACATGTAACATAAAAATCAACTAAAATGATATTTTACCAAATCGTACATTGTCCTGTCCCTTCGTTTGCGTAAACTCAAGGGCGGAGTTAGGGGTGGCCACTTCGATCCTCGACTACTCCCGTTTTCGAAAAAAATATTTTTTACCCTTTAAAAAATAAAAAAATTAGTATTTTAGTTAGGGGTCATCAACTTTCAACTATCCCTTCAACCATGTTCCGGCTATGTCACTTGCGTGGTTAAAAAAAAAAAAAGAAATATTTTCTAATTATAATATGGAGAAGAGAGAGTCATTCTACTAATGGAATCCAATATATAAAGCATACGCAAAATCGCACGCCAAATGCTATGTTTAGTTGCAATGATAGGATAGTTGTGATGTAACGGGAGGCTATATTTGGCAGGCCAAACCACATTTAAATAGTCAAGTACGTACGGCAATAAAATACTCAACTTCAGTTGAAAAAATGCCTTGCTTATTGCTTCATTTTCCGAAACTTATATTTTTCTAATGATCGCTTTCGCGTCATTTTTTTCTATACGTGATTTTTTTTATGAAATATGCAGTAAAAGAAATAGTAAATGATTATGAAAGAACATTAAAAGCATTTTTTTAACATATTGGTAAAGTAATACGTGAATGAAAATAAAATTTGACTTATTGATCAATTCTTTAACAAGATCTAAGTTGAAAAGGTAACGACATCCATCATGTACCCGACTAGTGAAAATTAAAGATGTAAAACTTACTCATCTAAAAATCTATAAATGCCCGATTAGCTACTGGTGCACGGGAAGGAGAGGCCGTAAGTTCGAAGATAATATTTAAATGTGTTGGACAATTGAAGAGTTTGAACATTTATTATCAAGAAGTTTAATATAGAATTAGATAATAACGTTCTATAATAATTTAAATGTAAGAGTAACCTATTTACATCAATATTGCACATCAAACAAATTCAACGCGCAAGAGGGGTCCTACCATACTTCTTTTTACCTGTTCTTTCTGTAGCCCCTTCTTATATTCTTCTGATTACCTTGTGGAATTCATAAGTGTACAACTTTCCAATAGCATAATTGGTGGCTTCAAGTCATATATGGCCAAGAAAATGAAGATCCCTTCAATTTTCAAGAACAGAGAAGGAAAGCATCCATGGCAGTGGCACTACTCATGCAAGAAGCAGCCCAAGACACATTCTTTTCGAGCAGACAACACAGTTTTGAAGTCTGTTAACTCGATTTCCTTCGACCCCTCAGATGGCACTGTTGGAACTCTGAATTCTTGCTTTGCAAATTCCATTGAGTGTATGGATTATCAGGAGGATTCAAGGGTGGAAACAGTGGATGTGATTATTCGTGGGTTGCAATCTGATAGGTTGATTTTCAAGCCGGGCTGCACAAACTCACTTATCTTAGACGCAGCGAAAATGAAACCTTTGAAGGGAAGTGTAGTTTTGGCACTAGAGTCAGATGATCCTTATGTGGACTTCAAGAAATCCATGGAGGAAATGGTCGAGACTCATGATTTGAAAGACTGGGATTGCTTAGAGGAGTTGCTAGGCTGGTATTTGAGGATGAATGAAAAGACAAATCATAGATTTATTGTTGAAGCGTTCGTTGATTTGCTTGCTAAGCTTGCTTCTTCTTCTTCTTCCTCTTCTTGCTTTGATTCATCAAATTTTTGTTCTTTTTCTCGTCCTCTCCTCTTATCAGCAGTTGTTGATTAATGAAGAATACAAGTACTATAGTCTTAAGTTTTAAAGCGTTGAAGAGAATGTAATGCTCTTCCGATCTCTTAATTAAGGTTATTTGACATGATCTGTACTCGATAATTAGTTTTAGGACTAATCTCGTAGCTATCTATCAACGAGGCCTGTAACTTTAGATGGGGCAAAAATCCATTGTCTTGCCCGAACTTTTAGGACTGTTGGGTAGGGGACGGAGATCGGAAGAGC